>JANJYP010107247.1:0-11126 GCA_024605115.1 Rastrelliger brachysoma | reverse complement strand
ACGTCCTGCACCATCCTCTGAACATGCACACTGAGTTTTGTTGTTATGTGATGAAGCAGGGATGAACGGTGTTACTTTGAATGCAGCGGGCTTCATGATGGAGGCTTTATTTCTTTTTGTTCATTTTATGACAAAAAGTAACTCTGCATTATTGTTTGAACATATTCTCTTATGTTCCATATCCTAGAGAGGCTACGTGTACATATTTTCAATTAAAAAAAAAAAAGAAATAAATCACTAAACCATTGTTATTTGTCATGGGGTGCCCAGACTTTTGCATGCAGCTGTATGAAGCTGGTCATGTGACATGGCGTTATGGACAGGCTGAGGCTGCTGAGGAAGAGGACGGACAGGCTGACGACACACAGGGGAAGAAGAAAAAAAAAAAAAAAAAAGTTTTTTGTTTTGTGTGTGTGTGGTTTTTTTTTGTTTTTGTTTTTACAAAATCCCCCTCCCTCAAAACAAAATATTTTGCTCCCGTGGGTTGCACGATGATCACAAAAGGAGGACCAGGAAAAGACGTTGGCTTGAAGCGTTTAATCGTCCTCGCCGTCATCCTGGAACAAAGAAAAAAAAAAAAGTTGTAGAGTTAATAACTTCTACGCTACTGTCACTCATTCTACACTACACACAAAAACTAGAACTTCATGTTGGGATCTGCATTGTACTCACCTCTCCATCTTCTCCATCGCCATCCTCGTCGTCATCTTCACCTTCCTCTTCCTCTCCCTCGTCGATGTCTTCCAGACCCTCCTCTTCATCATCGTCGTCGTCGCCGTCACCTTCCTCGTCCTCCATGTCGGGGACCTGGAAACATTCGGACATTGAATACCTGATCATGCTTTCATCACCGTTGTTCCTAACCGACTTTAAAAGCACCACCAAACTAACAACCTTGCTGCAGCTACTCTGGGACATAAGCTGTAGAACTTTTTAAGTGTCCTTGAGGTGGAAAGTTTGTTAAATGTACGAGAAACTTCTAAAAAAAAAAAAAAGTCGTTTAAAGCGTTTTGGTATTCATGCAGACCGTCTGAAACTCTGAAAAAAAAGTTTGCCAAGTGTGTCAGGAGTGTGTATGAAAGGGCTCATCCTACCAGGTAGTACTGCAGGGGGTTGGGCCAGATGTCGTCCTTGATCACTTCTCCCAGCTCGTCGGCTCCCGCGTCCGAGTGGTCGGTGAACCAGGTGAAGAAGCTCTCGGGCTCCTCGTGCTGCCTTTTCTTCCCCGCTTTGTTTGGCGTCTGGCCCGTACGCTTTGTCAGGTCCTGAAGAGGAGGGGGACGCGTGATCAAGACGCACATAGAAAGAAAAACAAAAAACAACAGAAAAAGAGGCCAAAAAGATGCAAACTAACCTTTCCAGCTTTCCATTTGATTTCAGTGGATTTGGAAACAGGGTCTCCGCTCTCGTTTACGTTAAACTCTTTGGAGAGGGCTTTGTTCTCGAAGTACGGATTCTCATCAAAATACTGAAGAAAAAAAAAGAAAAAGGGGAGGACAATTGCGTCAATTTCTAGCAGCCTCATGTCACACAATGTAAAAAATAACAATAATAATAATAATAATAATAATGACGACAACAATACTCACAAAATCTATTCTATATCCTGACTTGATATCCTCAAACTCANTCACACAATGTAAAAAATAACAATAATAATAATAATAATAATGACGACAACAATACTCACAAAATCTATTCTATATCCTGACTTGATATCCTCAAACTCGGTGACCTCCACCCTCGACAAGTAATGAAGAGCTTCCTCATCCTCCTCCCCCAGAAGAGCTGAAACTATACAACAGGAGCACACACACACTGTTAGTTTAACATTTATTATTTAAAAAAAAACACACAAAAAAAAAAAACCAACAACTAATATTACTTTTTAAAAACCTGTACATACAATTACTGACAACAGCGTAACAACGACAAAGCTCAGATATTTACCTTGTGGATGGTTGACGAATGTTGTGACCCAGAAGTTGGGGATTTTGGCTATGAGTTCTGATCGCTTCTGAAAGAATGGCTGGCGTAATTTGTTGTACTTCTGCTCTACTTTTAAAATTTCTTCGCTCGCCTGTTCGTTCAGTCTGGGAGGAGGAGGAGGAGGGGGGAAAATAAATAAATCAATCAGTGAGAGAACTTTCTTTTTTTTTTAAAGATTTTTTTGGCATAGACACCTTTATTATAAAGTTGGTAGACAGGAAATGGGAGATGGGGGGGGGGTAGGCATGCGGAGAAATGACACTCCGGCCGGGATTCGAACCGGGGTCTGCCACTTAAGAACACTGCTCTATGTGGCATACGCTCTAACCACTGCGCCACTGAGCGAGCCGTGAGACAAGTATTTCAAAAGTTAAATTCAAACTCACCTGTCGATTTCGTTCTGTACTTCATCAATGTGTTCAATTGCTTCCTGCTGCTCTTTTTCTGAAAAGAAAAAAACAAAACAAAACACACATATACTTAGGATCTCAGAAATATAACTACTATGACACAACAAAGGTATATTAAAAAAAAAAAATCAAAAATCCCGGACATCCTTATATTAATAAAAGTCATGTGTTCTCTTGCAACAACTATACAAGAGTGACTCACAAAACAAATACACATTGCTGATGATACAGTTCAGCTAACCTCACTCAAACATGTTAACATGATTAATGATGCAGCTGCTGCTCTTTTTTTTAACAACGCAAGTATATGAATGAAATTTAATGTCTTAATACATTTGATAGTGAATACAAAAAATAAAAAAACAGTGTTTAATGATAAAAAAGTGTTTGTAGTGTTTATTTACTTGCTAGTTATTTTTAACTATTGTAATCTGTTATACTTGTTTATATATGGCTTATAGTGCTGTTAAAATCAGGTTTACATTTTTTTTTAAAACAGAAAACTTATATACAAAATGCATCAATCATATACAATAGTACATTTTTAAAAACAAGCAGTGAAAGGGTTCTGCTGCAGCTCTTCAAAACGAGATAAACTACTTGGTTTTTTTTAGTCTGTTTATTTTTCTTCCTAAAATAATCCCAGATTAATCACGATCGGATGTTTATCCGCCAGCAAATCAGGGCGTATCAAAACAGCTTGAACTAACTTTGCTAAAACATTACTATTACATGCTTAAAAGATCCTCAAAGTAATTCCTCGTAATGTCTAACACGTATTTAGTCGATTTCAGATGAACTCTATTCTCGGTCATTTGTCCACAGTACGCACCGTGTGTTCGATAGCGTATGTGCGCGCGTGTGTGTGTGTATGTGTGTGTGTGTGTGTGGTGGATCCAGGCAGACAGACCCTCTGCCTCCTGCAGTCTGGAGCTTCCTGTTGCTGCTAAAGGCGGCCTGGTTTGAATGAGACGCTGTCCGCTTCACGCTGATCATGACACACTCGGAGCTCCACCGTAGCTTATTCACGCATTATAAACACACGTTAACATCCGCGATGCTAACAAACAGCGACGCTATAGCTAACAGAGCGTATAAAAGCGCTTGTTTATATTTTGCTCGGATACTAACTTGCACATTAAAGCCGAGCAAACATGCATGGTTATTAAAGTTATTGTTATTATCTGGAGTTAGCAGCGCTCGGCCTCTCCGGGCTGCTGGGACTGTAGATACCGTGAATGTTGCACTAATGTCAGCTAACTAATGTGAGGAAAGCACCGTGTTAGAAAAGCAGCAGACACAAACGACTGCTGAGGAGACGTGCAGTTACCCAAGTTCTCGTCGATACCACCCCAAAACAAACCTCCCCACACGCATCTGAAAGAACAACAAGTGCACATCACGCTAAATGCAGGCTGTGCAGCACAAAAACGGCCTCCTTCAATGTGAACTAGTAGCTAATGTAAGCTAATGTAGCTAACGTTAAGCACTCACGTTGGCTAATCAATTAGCACACGCTAGCGCGCTTACATCGCCGTGCAGTCCTACGAGGCTAATTGACGCCGTTCAACCGCGCAAGCATGTATCACTTCGAGTCGGCAATGCTCTGAAAATAACAAAATGACGAAAAAACAAATGAAAATGGCGTTGTGCTGGGATAACCGCCATTCCTTCACGTTACCGGAGGTCTCGTCCGCTCCGTCGTGATTTGAATTCTCCTTCCTGCTGACTTTCGCCGATGAAGCCGACATGGTTATCGTTTGCCGTGAGTCTCTGGTCCAGATGTAAATCCTTGGTGGTTTCTAACTCTTCTCTGGAGGGTAAAAGTTTCTTCCACCTTACAGAGTGCGTGTTTCTCGGAGCCCACGATGAGGAGGACTGATGTTTCTCTCGGCGGCGCTCGGTCGGTGAACAGATTTATGGTGCTCTGCTGCCGCCAGCCGGCCGGAGTGCGACACTGACGCTTAAAGCAACAGGCAGGGCATTCAGCTCCAATCCCGCCCGATTCTTTTTATAAGCTATACTACTAAAGCCACAAAGTTTCACTGTTTACTCACTGAAGAGAGGTAGCCTACTGGAGTCACGGATTAGGCACCAAGAGTCTGGGGAATCCCCTACCGGTGAATGAACACTGCCTACAGCTCCTGACCAGCAGGCCTACAAATGAATAAATGTCATGAAATATTTCCCTTGAATAATGTTGGTGATTTGACTTTGACCAAACCTTTCATTTTCTTCTCATTTTTCCCTGCACCCATCATACTTTTTGTGATTTTAAAGGCAGAATTATTCATAGGTTTCATGAAGTGGACTCTGTGTGTGGTGAGACCTTTGGCTTTGGGGCCGCTTTGGTGCAAAGCTAGTGGCAGTTCTAGACAAATTTTACTGCGGGGGCCAAGATGGGGCCGGTGTCTAATCTGAGGGACACATTTAAAAATGACAACAAATGATATTTAAACATTAAAAAAACATTCATTTTACTTTATGTTAAAATCATACAAAAAGAGTATACCTCGATTGAAACAATGAGGCAGGGCCATCACAAATTAGAAATTAAATACAGTAGGACAAATACTGCAACAACACTCCTTTCAAAACTTGTTCTCATTCCCATTCAAGTAAACAGAGGCAGCACCACACCCAACAAGGCGGTGTTTGGATGCATCGCTCTTCTCAGAACGCTGAGTCACATTAGTTCTACTTTTGGCATGCAATCATACTGTCGGGGGTGGGAGTGGGGGGGGGGGGCAATGGCCCTTGTAGACCCCTGTGGATAACCGCCCCTGACTAGAGATAATAAGTTCCATAAGTTAGTACCAGTGAACAAACACCTGACCAGTAAAATATTGTAAAATATGACCAGAAATATTTCACTTGGATAATGTTGGTGATCTGACCTTCACCAAACCTTTCATTCTCATTTTCTTTCTGCATGTTTTGAAAGGCAGAGTTCTTCATGAATCAGACCGTGTATTGTGAGACCTTTGGAATCACTTGGGTGGAAATCATTTGTGCTTTATCTCTTTGGTTCTTTAGGGAACCCTGAATTACATCACTCATGCACACAAACAAGTCATGCAGTCAATCAGCTAATCAGAATTTGCAGACTATTCAAATGAATAATGGATCAAGCAGAAGTGAGTAGTTAAAAAAAAAAAAGGACATATTCATTCACAAATTCGTGGACGCCTACTGACTGTGACATGGAACTTCATGCAACTTGAGTCATACCTTCAACTCTGGGCCGGGGGGAGTGAATACTGAGTTGCATATAGTGATACAGTATGCTAGTAGTGGCGAGTCAGTGAATGAGTAAGTGGAGACAAGGACTTACTTCCAATTCAGTAAAAAGAGTTTTTCATTTTTAATGATTCATACATGACATCATACTTTTAAATAAATCTCATACATACATCCCTTTTCTCCATTTCATCAATTTAACATATAATCATTCATTGTATTCAAGTATTTCCAAAAGATCCACATGGGTTAAAACCGTGTCCACTGCAACAGTATGACACGGCATCACTGTATTTATTTTAGGGAAGTAGCCGTTAATATGACTGCATAGCTGACACTTAACACCTACTATATGTAGAAAAACATGTCATTCTTTAAATATATATTTATCTCAGCTTGCGGTGCACTCTTCACTGCTTTGCACTATTTGGGTTTCACATCTATGTAGTCATTCCTCGTGTGTATTTTTGAAGACTGTAGTGTTGTTAGTTTGTGTTAGTATAATGAGAGTCATTAAATCTCAGACACCTTTCTGTGAATGTAAAAAAATAAATAAAGATGATTATGATTCTGCATAGGTTGAAGTGTAAATATGCCTATACAAGTCCATTCTTTTAAAGTATAACCACTGGCCAAACAATACATGAACAAATACACAGTGTACACACAACACTGCTACACTTTTCATATTGTGCATTTGAGCCTGCAGCTTATGCAAAATCTAAACCTCCCTGTTTACTGCACCCATGAATGGTTTTCTTTTACATAGCCATTGGTTCTGACATCATAGTATTTAGAACTTTCACTTATGTTTTCAGTATAGTCACAATAGGCTGGGTAAGTGTGAGCTATACACACTATAAAAGTAAATGATAAATGATATAAAAGCCTTTTGATAGAGGTATGTTTATTTAAAAGAAGATAACGATGTGGCATTAGGGTGAACTGTAGCTGTTATGCTGTTGTTTGGTTTCATGTTGGTTTTATTTGAACGCAGTCATTTCTTTTTCTTATTCGTTCATATAAACAGGATAGCACTCAGAGTTGTGTTTACATAAAGAGCAGAGACCAGTACTGTAACCTCATGGAGCAAAAGATGAGGGCACACTTTCTATTTATGTGACATGCCCAAGGTACAACAAGAATTAGACACTATTTCCAACTNTGTGTGTGTGTGTGTGTGTGTGTGTGTGTGTGTGTGTGTGTGTGTGTGTGTGTGTGTGTGTGTGTGTGTGTGTGTGTGTGTGTGTGTGTGTGTCTTGGCAAAATGTCAGGAAGCTGCACAAGTAGCCCTTAAAATGTTTCACATGTTTAAAAAAAGGAGCCTCTGTCAGAATGTGCAGGTTTGCTCAATACACAAACTGCAGAAAGCAACAGCTTATGGTAAAGTGTATTTAATGACTTTTCTAGTTCTTTTTTTAAAAAAACTTTATTTATATTGACTCATAACAACAGAACAACATAAAGGCCAAGATGATGGGTGGTTTTTAAATATTAATACAAATGTATGAAATTTAACCTTTACAAATTTGACCTTTACATCTGAGATCAAATGAAATTGAACATAAAAAGAAAAAAATATATTCAACATTCATTCTTTAAATTTAATATTTGTTGAAATGGTTTCTCATCTTTCATGCAGCATTAGACCATTATTTAGTGTTTTTATATAGTTTTTTTCTCATAGAACTATACAAATAATTCTTTCTGCTGTGTGAAAGCTTCATTTAGTTAGTTTAGTAGCTTTATTGTCATTATACTGATCATTCATTATACAATATAATGAAATGTAGATTTACATTATAGCCTATATATGTGATTGATGAGGTAGCCTATAGCCTATAGGCTATGAATATGAATAGCTTAGTATGTGAGGGTTACATAGAAATTATGTCAAAAATGCTAAATGGAAAAAATAGGCTAGTGAAAAAAAGCGTGGATATTATATTTCGCCAGTATAATTATTTTATTTTCCCCTTTTTTATATAAGTTACCGAGAAAACAAGCTAATAGAAAACAGAAAACAAGCAAACGTTTAAAGAAAAAAACCCAACAGAACTATATAGTCTGTCTAAGCAGATAGAACAGGTGCATTGAAAACTCGAATGTGATTGGCTCCTTAGCTTTACTTGTCGTTAAACAGCCAGTCACTCGCGCCTGAGTTTCCTGACGTCAGTGTTACGTAGAGCTCCTGTGCGACTCGATTCAAACTTTGGCTCAGATGTGTGTGTGGCGGTATGAATTCAGGCAGGGCTTCATGGAGAACCTGTGAGCCGCTGTAGGAGACCAACGCCTGCCTACCTGCTCCGTCCACCCCATTTACCTGGAGCTGTTTCCTTCTTTCCGTCCCGAAGAAGCCTCGACAAACAGCCAGCATGTCAGGTGTAACGCTACAGGTAAAATGAATGCACTTTAACGCTGTTATGGAGACGTTAGGAGCATTATTCTTCGAGCTTTGTGCCATTTAAATGATTAAGCGCGTCGCTGCTGTGGCAGTCACACTGGATTTTCCTGTTTGTCTTGTTTGCTGCTTCAGTTCCTCTGTGACAGCCACACTGTAACGCTCAACTATTTGTTACGAATCTGTTTAAATAATATTAATAATATAAGTAAAAACAACAACTTTCCTCCTGAATATGACTAAACTTCTCCAACAGCCGTTTAACGTTAAAGTTGGTTACCTAAACTAACCTTCAGTCACCTAAAGCATTTATTTCAATAGCTGCCTCACATTTAAAGTATTTTTATGTCACATTGTGTATTTTTGTGTTAGCCCATATGCTTCCATGTAATTCAAACAAATCCCTGTTTTATTATTATTAAATTAATGTAACCTGTAGCTTAATTTCAATGAGAACTTAGGTATCCATTGGTCACATGCTAAAAATATAATATGAATAAATACTAGTTTCATTGTCTTTTAATGACAGCACTTTCTAGAACACAGAAAGGTTTCTAGATCAGGGTTTTTTTTTTTTTTTTTTGAGCTCCTTAGTTTACTTCCCTTGTTTCGCTTAATTCCTGTATACCTATGATGTCATGGTTTTGTTATTTGATCCCATACACTCACAACAATTGAGCATAGGCTGATTTTAGTGTTTAGTGTCACATACATCAAATTAAAAGATGACATGGGAACCTACTACATCTCTGAACTATATAATTTTAAACTATATTGCACATGCTTAGGCTATTCTGTGCCATCTCCCTTTTATAATTAAAGTAATANCTCTCTCTCTCTCTCTCTCTCTCTCTCTCTCTCTCTCTCTGGCTCTCTCTCTTCTTCTGTTCATTAAGCCTCACCTGAAACTGTTTGGACACTCTCCTCCCACATTGACAACCTTTGAGCTAAATAATACACACATAGTGAATAAATACCGGTAATACCAAACACACAGGACAGTCTTACTGCTGCCATTTACAGTAGTTGGACCTGAGGCATTTAAAGTATAGTACTTATAGTAACAAAGTAACGATCCAGTAGTTAGTATAGGTTGATAATTGTTCAGGTATTTGGCTTTGACTTTTTTTTTTTTTTTAAAGTAAAATTAAAATTCTACTGTATGTGATCATGTATGGAACCAAGCCTAATTGTGTTTTATTAATGTTTAGGGCTGCAACCAAGATTTATTTTCATTAGTCATTAAGCTAACTATTATTTTCTTCATTCACTTATATTTGTCATTTGAATGAAACAAAAATGCAACGCCATTTCATACAGTTACTTTATGAAATACTATACATGAATACTTAAATACATACTTATTTCATCAAATATTTTGTTTTATTTGATTGAGCCCAAAACATTAGAAGATTTTTTTTTTTGGGTGGTGGTGGGGTGGGGGGCGGGGGGGGGGGTCCAGAAAAAACAAGTCTGCAAAAAAAAGCATGCTGTTCTTCTTGCGCCTTTATTATTATTATATCTTTTTGATCACTCTTAATATTATTACCAAACTGTATAAAGTTCCTAAATTACTTTGTTAAATATTTGTGTTGCAGTCTGCACTTTCAAAAAAAAAAAAAAGAAGATAGAAAGAAAGAAATTATCCAAAAAAGGCCAAAAAATAGCTTTAAGGATTTACTTTCATTTTCACTTGAGCCACATGTGAAGAGTCCTATTTACAGTTTACACAGCTGGGTGAATACATCATAGGCCATTCAGATTCAGTCAAAAGCTAATCTGTATATATCTTCACATGCACATTCCGCACAATTTTATGGAGACTGTGACTTCCTTCTACAATATTGCAAATTCCCCCATTGTGACACTAACAAAGGAATATCTTATCTGTAGTGTAGTTAACGATATCTTAAAGCCATATTGTCATAACAGGCTAATAATAAGTTCTAGTTTGCTTTCTTGTATAGGTGTCATTAAGATGCTCTGACCTCCCTTTATAAACCAGCGTTTTAAAAAATAGATATATGAATGTTTGTCAATGAGCAGCTCACTATTTCTAGACTCATAAGCATCAGCCAGGTTGAGGAGGGGTGCAGCAGCCAATTGTCAAGAATCGCTGTGTAATTATATGGTTGTGTTAGTGCAGTACGACAGGTAAGAGGCTGTCACTCTAATGAAACTCTCACTTAATCACAAATGACTGATGTTTCACCTGTGGGGGTAGCAGCTTAAGTACAGATACGGTTGTGGTTTCTTCCTCCTCCTCCTCCTCCTCCTCCTTTCCAGAGAACTCGGGGCATTGTCGGAGGCGGTGTTTCAGCGACAGTTACACAAGACAAAACAATTAAATAAAAGAATGTATCTGGAGTGGAACTGAAACAACAAATCAAAAACAGTTTGCGCAAGTGACAAATATTATGTGGTGTCAGCTTAAATGTCAGCGTTTGCTGCTATTGTGTGATTGGATTGTTTTTTGCTTTTTTGAGGGAAATATTTGTTGGATTTTGGATTGTTAATTATAGAACTGCCACCAAAGATTGTTTTCATTGGCAGCAGTTTATTATGTTTATATTAATTCATCATTTGCTCTATAGAACAAAGATATCTAATTTACTTTTTACTAGTTTGCTAGTTGGTATAACAGAAGACCCCCCCCCCCAAACAACAAATTAATAGATGATGAAAACAATCATTAGTTGCAATAGCTGCTCATTTCCTGATCCTTATTTATGAATGAAGTAGCCGCTGTAGTACTGTGATGTCACTGGAACTAATGAGCTCTGCCTATCCAGGAGAATCACCTGTATCTGTAGCCACAAGAGGGAGGCATTGTGTTATTTATTGTTGTTTTCACCTGTTGGGTTAACTTTACTTCTGCAGCAGTTGATCCCATGTAATCTATTAGTTCCATTTTTTTTCATCAGTGACAGTGTTAAAGAAAAAAAATCCCTTTTAACAGGAAGAAACCTCAGGCAGGAACAGGCTGTAAGTGGGCTGTCATCTGCCTCAACCGGTTAGGATTGAGAGTGAGAGAGAAAGGGGAGGGGAGGGAGGAGGGGGAGAGAATTGTAAGTGCATTATGAGGA
>JANJYP010107214.1:0-12535 GCA_024605115.1 Rastrelliger brachysoma | reverse complement strand
CTCTGTGAATCATGTTGGCCCTCATTTTGTCAGCGGCCATGGCTAAACTCAGCTCACCCAGCTCCTATTTTACATTCCCTGACAGTTCAAGTTGAAGGGCTTGCTTGATTCCCTGTTGAGTCTGTTTTCTTGGCAATCGGCTCAATTCCCATAAGTCAGAGTCTGCTGTGTCAGAGGTACTTCCTGAGTGAAGTCTCTTTTAAAAAAGAAGAGAGGTTATACACAATATACTGTGCTATGCATCCTCTGATTAAAAAAAACAATAACACAACTTGATTTCTTAGCTCCTTTGAGTCATTTAATGGTGATGTATAGTTGCAGCATTGACCTCATTTTGTGAATCCAGGCTACTCACCCATAACCTACATTTCAGTCATTTGATCCTATGTTGCAGCCCTCCACAGGCACGTTGTTTGTGATTCATCGGGTCTTACATGTACAGTATGTGTTGTGGATCATCTTGTCTGCTCAGATACATGCAACTGTGACAATATATTGTTTGTGGGGGTTTGTGGACATTTCTCACTGCGACCCACCCTGTCAGAGAGATTTATGGTTGTGTGTTATTATTAAGCTTCAGCTTCCCACTGACGAAAATCCAATTCCTTTTTTATTGATCCTCCTCATGTTCTGATATATTTCCAAGGCTGTTTTGGTCTTGACACTAAAATACGGCAAAGAACCAGGCTTTAATGTGGTCTGTCTAAACAATGTAAAGGGCAGTTGAAAACATGCCGCAGCCTAGTTATATTCCCGTCTTTCCGACATTATATTGAGCCTTTTCATTTTCTGTTCACATATACAGCGAAGGGAAAGCTTTCAGCTACAGCTGTTGTGAAACTTGACATCAAAAGGATGTCGAGCCAATACCAGAGCNACACACACACACACACACACACACACACACACACACACACACACACACACACACACACACACACACACACACACACACACACACACACACACAAGCCTGCCTACATGTTTAATGTTTGTAGGTGTTGAGTTCAGGTTTCTGAGGTATGAATGGAAGAGGAGATTAATATATTTTTACCACTGCTGCAGGTGCATGTGAGTGAGTCACTGCAGGTGTGTGTGTGTGTGTGTGTGTGTATGCCTATGCCTATTAATGTAACAAAATGGTGCTCAAGCTGCAGTTTAGTTTGTTTTGCAGAAGAAAGATGATTTAAAGATATGACACATGAACAGAAGCAAAAAGAGTGTCTTGCTGACTCAGGGCTATTTTGCTTTGTAATTAGTAGTGGTTACTATGGTGCCAGGTTAGTGTGTATTGTCATAAGTTGCTGAGAATTATTGTTATTCACAACAAGTTTTCCAAGCTGTGATAAAGGTTCAGGTTGGGTTATGTAACCCATTAAGCTTGCCTTTGCATTTTATTAATACATACCTTTTTGTGTGTGTGTGTGTGTGTGTGTGTGTGTGTGTGTGTGTGTGTGTGTGTGTGTGTGTACATTATGTGTATACACCTGCAGTGAGGTGCGGTGGTCTTGTGGTGCGTGTATGTGGATGGTGGAGAGTAGTATTAAAAATGTATGTATGAGTTACGTCAAAGCTTGTAGAAAGTGCTGCAGCGAGAGAGCCTGACTGTTACTGTACCCTGAAAAATCCACAGATACATCATGTTTATTAAATTTTTCCTATTGAATATATGAAAAAGAAATTTTCATTTATTAATTTTGACTTTTAAATGTAGCTGTGTTTATAGTTGCCTTGGCACCACTACTACATCTGCTACAACTGTGGTTCCTTTGACTGAAACTATTTAGTTAATAAAAAAAGAAAAATATTTTGGCCATCTGTTTAATTTGAGTTATCATTGCATTTGCATGTGGATATTATTGTACTGTCTATTTCTGCCCTACTGTCCCACACTGATGAAGCACAGTAGGACAGCTGCCTGTGTGTTTTTTTAGCGCTATGTTTTGCCACCATAATTGGAGCCAACATGTCTGGACCTTATGGCATAGAAGGTGAAGCACTTAGTCCAAATCTGCATAGTTGCAATTTTCAGCTTCCTGTTTCAGCAGACATGTAGTATGTAAATATATACCGTATACCTTCTGGCAGGCAGCTGTGATTGCAAAAATGTGTTTTAAAAAGGATTATAATAATAATTGCACATGGTATGGAATCCCCACGGGTTTCATGTATTTCATTAAGATTCACAGATTGGGTTTTAATTTATCTTCAGCATCCTCTTGTAGCCGCTTCTCTTTGTGTAAAAGCCAGAACAGAAGACGCAGGAACATTCCGAAGTGAAAACAGATGGTGTTCCTGTGTGTGACTTTGTCCCTCTCTGTGTTTCCACAGTGAAGAAAGCCAAGCTGGATGGACCCCAAGGTAAGACCTGGGATCCTGGAAATGGAAAGAGGTAGATCAAACAGAGGGAGAGACTCGCTGTTATGTGATTATAAATCATTGAACAGGCTGGTTGCAAAATGTGTACACATTACATACACAAGCCATGAGAGGAAATGAAGGGGATACTGTGTAGAACATAACATTTGCTATCATTTTACAATTACACATATGTGTTTAACGTTTTTATCCCTCTCTCCTTAACAGAGAAGTTCAACACTTATGTGACTCTTAAGGTACAAAATGTGAAGAGCACAACCATCGCTGTTAGGGGCAACCTGCCCAGCTGGGAGCAAGACTTCATGTTGTGAGTCCTTCATCCTCTTCTGACAAAACTCTCTCGTCTTCCCTCTTTGTATCTCCCTTCTCCTTACTCTTCACTTGCTCTTGTTCTCTTGTTTCATCCCTTCATCTCACTCTCCACTTCAGCTGCTTGAGTGCTTTTATGTTTGTTTTATTTATCTCCTGCTTTCTGTCAACCTTTCTCCCTCTTTTCTTTTTCACTCCTCTATCCCATGTGCCCTTTATCCCTGTATTGTTTCGTATAACTCTTCCCCTCCGCACCAGCGCCTCCGCCTCCAACAACTGCCTCATCCTCTTTTTCATCTACTCTCCCTCAGCACTTCTCCTCTCAGCCTTGTTCTCAACCTTGGCTCTCTTCCAGCCCCTTTTCCCTCTCTTCTGTCGCTTCCTCTAAACACTGCTCCTTGATCTTCATCTGCTCAGCCCCTCCTCCTCCTCATCCTCTCCTCATTTCAACCTTACATTACACCCCATATTCCCACTTCCCTCTCTCTCCTCCTATTTCTGCTCTGCAGGCATCATTAGCAGCCTTTTAAATTAGTTTGTTTGAGCTTGTGTTTCAATAAATATTGAAGTGATTGCTTGTTTCAATCACTAGAACATTACACAACACAGAGTATTCAGCATGCATAGTGATCCAATGTGTGTGTGTGTTGATAGTGTGGCAGTGTATGAGTGATAAATGGTGAGAATCATTTAGCATGTGGGATGCAGCAGGCGGGTGGCTGCAGAGTCCTGTGTATTAGTATGATGTTTGGAGGCGTTGAGCATTGTACTGGGGTTGCATCAGTAAAGCTGTGTTATGTAATGTTTCGGCTGCAGAGAGAGCCTTATCCCCTCCTTCAAACTGCCTTTAAATGACTGTGCCCCCTCAGTCACGGCAATGAATCAAACAGCCACTTTTCTTAAAAGGAATCACCACTGAGACGGGAAATCCAGTCCTCCTATTTCTTAATTAAAGTTCCCACTTTCTCCCTCCAGGCATGCGATACAATCGCCTCCTCCCTCCCCTTATTCATCCCCCTCGCTCTCTTTCTCTTCCTGTCCTGCCCTCCTGCTGTCTTGTAAATGCTTTATGTGAGATTCTCTTAGGCTTTCTCCCACAGAGACATGCCTTATATTTGTCACAGCGAAGCCCACAAGTAATTACTGTGCAACTTGTGTGTGTGTTTAGCATTTATCTTTAATGTCTTTATTAGTAAGTCAGTTGCTTTTTCTCTTGATTTTTGAAGTTTTCTGTCTCTCTTTTTCTGTCTGTCCAGTGAAATTAACCGCTTAGACCTGGGTCTCACAGTAGAGGTGTGGAATAAAGGGTTAATCTGGGACACCATGGTCGGCACCGTGTGGATTCCCCTCCATAACATCCGGCAGTCTAATGAGGTTTGCCACTAACCAACACCACCACCACGACCAACTCTTGGGAAATACTGTAGTTGAACACTCTGTACTCTGGTACTTTGGGGACTTGCAGTTGTTGCTGGATGTGCCTCTTTTGTTGTGCTGATGTATCTGTCCTGCAGTTGTTTGCGTGTCAGCTGCATTTCTTCTTTCTGTATGTAGGAGGGTCCGGGTGAGTGGCTCACACTGGACTCCCAGGTCATCATGGCTGATAATGAGATCTGTGGCACCAAAGATCCCACCCTCCACCTGGTGCTGCTCGACACGCGCTTTGAACTGCCTCTTGGTGAGAGCATAGGTCCATCATTTTTACCAGAAAAATCAATATTTATATAGCAATCAGAAACAGTCAATAGGTGGAAGAAAATGAGAAACTATAGGAAATCATCAACCCTCCAGGGAAGGAAAATGTGACTTGAATAAATAACGTCTGTCTGTATGTTTTCACAGCAAACAATGATGTATGAACACCAGTAATCTTTGACTGATTAATCAGCCTGACCTACTTTTCGGTGATACTGTATGTTTGCAAGGCAGGGAGAAGAGTGTTTGTGTCCTTTCCTTCTCAGTGATCAGGCTGTGTTCCTCTTAACATTGATTAGGTGTCATTTTCATACTGTTTCCTCTTCCTCTAGTCAATACTGTACACCTGACTCCTCAGTTAGTGGAGCTGGCCTATTTATAGACATTTGGCTTCAGGGCTCTTGGTGAATTTTCAATGTCACTGTGTTCTGCTCGGGCCAAAGTATCTGAAGTTCACTCTATCAGATCTAGGTCAAATAAGTTTCTAAAATGGTGTTTTATGTTTGTCATCACATGGGTGGAGTACAAAACTATGTGTAAGACATGAATAAATATTTAAGGAATGAAGAATGAATGACACAGGTGGAGCTGTATCAGAGTTGTTTTTGTCTAATGAGTATGTCTGGCTTGTTGTTTTCAGATATCCCTGAAGATGAGGCACGGTACTGGGCCAAAAAACTGGAGCAACTCAATGCCATGAGGGACCAAGATGTAAGCTATCACCCCATTTGATTTAAGGCCCCAGCATATCCTTACATTTTAGGGAACATGCCAACATGATTAATTGGGTTAAGAACTATGTCATACCAATTTTTTTTAATTTGTCTTCCTCTAGTACTCATATCAGGAGGAACAGGAACGCCCTCTTCGTGTACCAGGAACCCAATGTTGTAAGTGACCCATCACTGTTACAAACCAGTTCTTGCTGTGCTGAACAAGACAATTGTGTTGAACAACAATGTGTTTAGCTGTTGAGATATAATTAGATTGCTTTAGCTGAGTGTGTGCATTATGTGCGTAACCACACATGGGCTACTGTGTGCTAGGGGGAAAGGGCCTGGATCGCTGCACTGTAAGGGATCAATGGCAGCATCATCAGTTGTCCGGAGGCAAGCTCCTCTATGATGCAGCTGTGTTTCAACTATCAGCGCAGTGTGCTGACCCAGCTGTCTGGGGCAGGTGGAAAGACTTGGAGGCTCAGCACTCTCTCTAGGATTTTTTTTCATCTGGGAACTTTGAGGTGTTAATGGCATGAATGAATGTTTATGTTCGGACATCAGTGCAATTCATAATCGATTCTGAAACCCTCCTATTTCATTGCAGGTAACTGGAGCCTTTGGGGAGACCAACAAAGTAAGTGTACATGCTGTAGATTCACTGCAGTCAAAGAATTTGGAAAGTCCTTTTACTATTATTTCTTTTCATTTATGGGGATCACAACATTTAGAACATCTCATCTATTGCTTTCTTACTTCTAAGTATATAACATTTTCTTCCTTGCTGTGATTAGCAGATGGTCTTATATAAGGGTCTGTCAGACTCACCCACAGAAATGCAGCAGTTCATCTCATCTCTGTTCACTCTGAGGAAATAGGAAAGAGCAGAGGGGGTAATGATAGATGCGCAGCCAGCTGATGAAGTGAGAGAGAGAGAGAGAGAGAGAGAGAGAGAGAGAGAGATGTGGGGACATGGTTGAAGTGAGAAACAAAGTTTGATGCCTTTAATTGGTGTTTACACGCCTAGACAGATAAAGATAAAGGTGTAAGTGGTGCAGTGGACGCTAACGTCAGAGTACCAGAAATGATGATGGATAATGACGAATGATTAATAGAAGCTGGTTTCACTTTTGACTGATTCAGCACTGTTAAAGTCTCTTATCCTTGTGGGATGTTAATCTGGACACCACAGAAAAATAAAGCCTGTCTTTAGTAGGAGTAGATTTATGCAGAATTACAATGGAAATGAGAACCAAGCTACTGATGAGCTTTATTATGTGTTTCATGTATGGATGCACTCTGTATGACCTGCAGTAGCATACTGCCAGCTCAGCTATATTATCTATAATTACCATATTACTAAAAGATTGGTTCATTACTGATTAGTGCTTCTTATCACTGTGCTATATGACGTGGTTGATTAGAACCATCACTTTCATGTTCTTACCTCTTTCTGTTTTTTTTTTTTTTTAATAAAAATAAAATAAAAAGAAGTTAAATCCTAAGCTTTCTGCTGTACTCTGAGTTAGTGGACATAACAAAAGCCATGCTAATGTGTGCATGTCCCTTTGTGCAGATGATGATCCAGACAGTGCCGTGGACGACAGGGACAGCGACTATCGCAGTGAAACCAGTAACAGTATCCCCCCTCCATACTACAGTACATCCCAACCCAATGCTTCTGTCCATCAGTATCCCATCAGCCACCAGCACCGCAACTCCAGAAGCTACTCTTACCCACGCTCAACCAATAACCATGACCTCGACTACAACCATCAGAGGACTGTCAGGTTAGTGTAATTATGACTGTGAGTAATGATTAGAGATTAATCTGTATGTGTCTCTTTTCCCCCCTGTAAGTTGTCTTAAATAAATGGTCCAAACAGTCCAAAACTCATTTAGGTTACAGTTATATAACACATAATAAAAACTAAAAATTCTCACATTTGAGAAACCGGAATCAATAATTGTTTGGTATGGTTGCTTCATTTAAACAATTTAAATGACTAAATTATTATCAATATAGTTATTTTCAGTTATTTTTCTTGTTGATTGACTAATCCATTGATCAAGTAACACTATATGCAAGAATGATGAAGTTAGTTGGGTTGAAGGCTGAATTCATGCTGCTGTTTATGTTGAAGTTTAGCTCATGCATTAATGAATGAATGTAGTTAGTGAATTCTTACCATGCAGTGTTTGCATATGTCAGCCTTCAATGAGTTGTGCTGACCAAATGCTATTTATCTCTCTCAGTTGTTTACAGTAGTTATATTTCTAAGTGTTAATTGACATATTTTGCATAGACTGGGAATAAAACTATGAAGCCCTCCACGTCTTGCTTTATGAATAATGCAACTTGCAATCTAATGTTCAATATTGCACATAAGATTAGCTGCTGGTGTGAGTATATTGGACAGGGCATCCTCTCCACCACCCCGCCCATTCTTCTTCATCTCCTCCTCTCTTTTCTGTCTTCACTATCTCCTTCTCCCCCATCCATCCTCCTTCCTTTCTGTGCCTCTATTCTGTTTTTAATAGCCCCATTCATCAAGGAGTATAAATACTTTTTCCCTGTTTGTTGCATTTCTGGATGCTTGTTCTTTTTCTTTTGTCAGCTTTCTGGAGGCCACTCACCTTTCTGTTCTGCTCCATTTCTCGCTGCTTGTCTGGTTCTCTTGTATCCCCAGCGCTTTTCATTGATTAGCCATCAGCATTATTCCTAGCCATGCTAAGACATGTAGAACAGGTTTTTAGTAGGGCTGTCAAATAAAGTACAAAGTGTACTGGCCATACTCTTAAGTTGTCTGTGAGCATTTTCTGAGATTACAAAAGACAGATAAACCATTAATTTTACACATTTATTATTATGTAGGTAAAAATAACCTTAATGAAAGTGTCTGTCATATAAAACTATACCCCACTCTAGTACTTTAATACTGGGTTTCTTCCCCCTCTCCTCTCCTCTCTTCAGCCCCACAGGGAGCTATGCATCATCCGCAGAGTTGAGTCGATGCAGTAGTCAGCTGAGTGAAGAGGACTATGGTGGTGAGTACGGAGAGAGGGACCCTTATGACGAAAACGACTCGTATCACTCCTGCCACTCATCGGTTAGCTACAGTAAAGGTTCCCCTGACTGGGATCCTGATGAAACTCAGGGGGCGTACAGTGATGAAGGTGGCTATAGCAAAGACGGAGGCGAGGAGGCAGCCCTGTATGAGGAGGATGATGGAGGACTGTATGAGGGAGAAGAGGAGGGCCTCTATGAGGATGAAGAGATAATGTATGATGATGAAGACTTGTACAATCTGGATGGAACCCTCAGTGAAGACATGGAGCCACCATTCACCCCCACCCCAACATCAACTGCCCCACCAACTCTTGACACGCCCAACTCCAGACCTCCACTAGAGAAACAGCCTTCCTTACACCAACAGCAACCCCCTACTCAACCCTCAAGCCAAATGTCCAACCAGGGTAATCCTCCTGGCATGACACCTGCCCATGCAGCACAGCCCCCCACTGGTCAACAAATGGCCCAACCACCTAAACAGCCCCAACCCCAAACACAGCCTCAGCCACAGGCTGCCCCGTCTGCCACTTCCTTCTTCTCAATGGCCAAACCTCTATCAGCTGCAGTCACAGGCTTTGCCTCCACATTCCTCTCCTCTGTTCCCACAGGCCAACCTGCACAGTCTCACCCCCCAGCCACTGCTGCACCTCACCAACAGCAGGTTGCTGCAGCTAATGCTGTACCACCATCTCACCCAGCCACAATGGCTGCCTCAGCCTCCCAGCCCCCTTCCACTGCCACGGGTACTTCCTCCCAACAGACCCCATCATCTGCACAGCCTCAGTCCCAGCCCAATGGTCCTACTACCACACAGTCTGCTGCCCAGGACCAGACTCTTCAGGAAGAAGAGCCTTGGCTAGAAGAGGAAAATATGTTGGAGGAGGCCAGGACTTCACCTGCTCAGCCAGAAGAAAAGTTCCCCATGGAGAAAGAGGAGGAACACATCGAAGAGAGCAGACCACCGACGCCAATAGAGGAAATAGAGATGCCGCCAGAGAGGTAGGAGTGAAGGTTGGAAAAGAGATCAGATCAATTAACTAAACAGCAACAAAAATAGACTGGAAGAGAAAAATGTCCATTCATGTCCTTTGAAGTATGTCAGCTTTTCATTTGTGCTGAAAATCCAAAAATGTTCCTTTTTTTTATTTTAGTCCTGCAATCATAGAGGAGCCCAAAGAGCCAGTGGATCCAGCAGTCAGGGCCAAAGAGAATTGGTTAAGAATCTACAACAAGGTCTTAGAACAGCTTCGGGAGGTAAGAGCATAAGAATATGCAAAAGCCATCTATGATTTGAATCCCTACCCTGAATCCAAAGTCCAGTCCAGGCCTTCACAATAATCCAGAGCAGTCCCAGAGCTGATGGACTGATTCAGCTCCACCCTCACTGCCATAACTGCAATTTTAAAAAAATATACCCAAGTTCAAGAGACTCTAAAACTGTCTACCAAGTCTTTGAAATATGTATGCATTTTGCATTATTAATGTGCAACGACAGGGTACATACAGTCTCTTCTTAAGTTCTATTTTGATAGTATTTTTAGCTAGACACCAGAAAGCAGCCTTCATGTGTTTCATATTCCATAACTGATACCTTATGGTTGTCCTAAAATGAAAATACTGATGGGTTGACGAATGACAAACTTTTTATTTCATTTTGAAACCATATGGCTGTATGACCGCCTGACTATATGGAGCTTGAACAATGACAGTTAAGTTTTGGCATGAAAAATAACATTTACCTTTGAAAACAATACCTGAACTGAAAAATGAAACATTGGCATTGAAACACTTAAATTGGGAAAAGCTGTACTGGCACAGAAAGAAGCACTGGCCCTTAAAAAAAGGGAATAAACACAGGCATTAAAAATTTAAATCTTACATTTTAGATATTATTTTGATATTTTTTGCATTGTGATGTGTTTTTCAATGTTAATAGTCATTAATTTTTTTCAGAAAGGCTCAGTCAAAACCTAGTATATAATGAGATTGTGTATGGTCAGTGTCTGAGATTGTGGACAGTTTGTTACAGGGCTAGTCAACGTTGGTGTCTACAATGTTAATTTCTGGATAGAATTGTTGATTTGCAATTTTATGTAGTGGTCCCAGTAATTGTTGTTAAACTTCGCTCATGTAGCATATCATTAACATTGCAGTTGCAACAACAATATTTTCCACTTGCATCTTGGGAACTTATTTTAATTATTTCCCAAGCACTACACTGTGTGAAGGCCATATTGTATCTGTAAGGATTATTATCTTTCACATTCTGACAAAATAAACACATTTGGGAAAATGAAAAAAAAAACTCACGAAAATTTATGCACACATCAAACACAATGAAAAATTTGATATTTTAAGGTTCGCGCACATGTCACTGACAAAATGGCACGATAATCCCACCTAGGCACATGATTGATGTAGAGACATGAAATTCGGTGCATATATGTATCATGACAAGACACAGAAAAAAGTCTCTGGGACCCATACCCTAACTCTCATAGCAAGTCGGCCATCTTGGATACAATTTGCGATCTTTCGCAATTTGCACACATCGTACTTTAACAATCTTCTATGGATTTCATCGGACCAACTTCAGATTCGCTTACAATCATCTTCACACATTGGAGATGAAAAGTTATCAAAATATTTTTGCTATGTTATACCTAGCTGCCGAGGTGACGCGCAGAATTTCCATTTTTTTAACATAAAAAGGCCCTGCTGGCCAAATGCTGTCATTGCATCCTCTTGACAAAGATTGCCATAGACAAATGAAATGTGAAGACACAAAAAAGTCAGTTGCCCTAACTCCAACAGGAAGTTGGCCATTTTCTACCTGGTTGCTGTGGTGATGCACAGAATTTCAGTGTTTAACTGCTGGCCAAATGGCGCTACTGCACCCAGAACAAATTTATAAACAATTGAGTTGTTCCCTCCAGGTTGATGCAGCTTTAATTCATTTTGACATAGCAATGGCCAATGTTGAGCTGGCCAACCAAAGGTGTAAATTTAAGTTAGTGATGGACAAAAATTAAGTATTATAGAGCTTGTCTCTGGTTGGTCCAGCCAAAAAATCAAAATAAAATAAGATAATAAGATTGTAAGATTGTAATTTTTAAATAATTTCTAGTGTAAATTGTTTCAGTGCCAGTATAACTTTTTCCAATACAAGTGTTTCATTCATTATATTATGTGTTTCAATGCCAACATTTAACTGTCACTGCTCTGGACCCATACACTTACTGCTTGATTTAATTGTGCACATTTAGTTTTGCTTGATCAGTTTTCACTTGCATATTTTATCCACGTTATGTTGCTGTTCATTACCTTTGAATTTAGTTGTGCAGAAAATTAATCACTTGCTTATGTTGCTTGTTTGTACACTTGGCTTCCCTCTTCCTTTGTCCTTTTTTTGTTTGTTTGTTCCAACCCACTTTGTTTTCGTTTCAGTTTCATGTCATTGCCATAGTGACACTCACATGCACATTGCTTGGTCATCATTGGAGCATGCTGACAGGTAGGTACAAACTGATTGCTTGCTTGAGAAAAAGAAGGAAGGCCAATGCACTCAACAGATGTCATGTAAACAGGCATCATCACACCACTCACTCATCTTCACAAGTATTTGATCTTTTCTGTCATATCTTTTTAGAGCTGGCATTAAGTCTGATTATAAGCCACATAATTTCTAATTCTCCTAATAAAGGCAAACTTAGGAAAAACCTAATTACATATACAGCTTTTGTATTTTTAGTGACATCAATATAGGTAACCTTTATTTAATAATAATATTAACTCTTAGTCCAGTGATGTATCCTTATATTTGTATATAATATACAATTTTTTTTAAGCTGACATCCCTTTTTTCTCTCTGTCAGGCTCGAGGAGAGACATCCAACTCACTGTGGTTTGGTAAAGGAGGGTGAGTGTGTGCCGTTTGTTGCAGACAAAATGTAATTTCTCTCACATGAAACACTGAATAAATCACAGTGTATAAATGAATCTGTAATCTGCAAATGCAAAAAAATCTTGAATCTAAAGTCAAGATGATTCTCAGATCATCATGGAAACCACCAGTGCTAGTTCAGATTGATAATGCCCTTCTTTAGTCCGGGAATCCTCCATCTTATTTATTCTGATCCACAGGCTCATTCAGCTTATGGCATTTGGCCAGTTAGTATTGAGCGGCAGTGGGCTGCCCTGACTTAGCTGGCAGGTCATTTGTAGACAAGGCAAACCTGAGAGTAGAATTGAGGCTGCATACTTTCTAACAGTAATAAAGCACAATATGTAACAGTATTCCACTTGGTGCATTATGTTTTTTATGTTTATATGGTTTATATATATTGTGTTATGTTTTTTACAT
>JANJYP010107166.1:0-11305 GCA_024605115.1 Rastrelliger brachysoma | reverse complement strand
TAATAATTGTCTCTTTGATGGTTAATTGTTATGCTTTTCTCTGACAGATTTGCAGATGTCAAAGCAAAAATCGCAAGTAAGTTGGTGACTAAACTCATCATCTGTGATAATCTGTATATATAGTCCCCAATACAAACACCATAGTATAAATGATATTATTATGCTGTGTGTTTTTGTTTGTGTTTGCAGGTAAGTACCATGACCTGGAGCGGCAGTTAATCCAGGAGTTTACTGCTGCCCAGCGTAGGGGTGAGATTGGACGTATGCGGGAGGTGGCAGCAGTTCTATTACACTTCAAGGTAACCGAAAAAGTCATGTTTGATGTCTAGGTTATATCTAATCTTCAGTTTGTATTTAGTCATGTGATAATTAAGAGAACTATATAAGTCATCCGTGATATAATAAAGTAGAAGTTCAGTATCAAGTAAGTTTTCTTTTGTCTTCAAATGCTTGATTTGAATAAATGGTAGAAAAGTAACACCCGTGTCTCTTTGTAAAAGGGCTATGCACACTGTGTGGATGTCTATATCAAGCAGTGTCAGGAAGTAAGTGTATTAAGACTCTTTATACATAATGTCACACTTTTTTATAAGACAGTGTCACCTTTATATTCTGGATTAATCCTTCCTTGGTCTTCCTAGGGGGCCTACTTGAGGAATGACGTGTTTGAGGACACGGCAGTCCTCTGTCAAAGGGTCAACAAACAGGTGGGGGAAGTCTTCAGCAGCCCAGAGACTGTTATGGCCAAACTCATCCAGAACATCTTTGAAAACAAATTACAGGTATTTCTATTGTATCCCGTTCATTCAGGCTTATAGAGACCAGCTGCAACTGTCCTGTTATATATACTTGGCTGACTTTGTGTTTGCAGGCGCATGTAAAGGAAAAACTGGATGAAACTCGACACTCTGATGTGGAACAGTACCTTAAGAACCTGTATGACCTTTACACTAGGTAATAAGCTTGTTCATTTTTTTTTTAATTTTATATATACACAGTACCCTTCTCCCTTACATTTTGTGTGTGTTGTGACTTCACTAGGACCACAGCACTGGCCACCAAGCTCACAGAGTTTAATCTGGGCTCAGACAAACACACCTTCCTATCCAAGCTGATAAAGAGCATCTTCTCCTCCTACCTGGAAAGCTATATTGACATGGAGCGTGAATACCTTCGCACTCGTGGCGCTATGATACTGCAACGCTACTATGATTCCAAGAACCACCAGAAACGTCCAATTGGCACTGGCAGGTCAGATTGTAATTCTGTTTTTGTTTTGGATCATTGAACACACATGTTATACACAAAGAGAAAATCAGTACAAACCAAC
The DNA here is from genome assembly GCA_024605115.1 of Rastrelliger brachysoma. Lineage (NCBI taxonomy): Eukaryota > Metazoa > Chordata > Actinopteri > Scombriformes > Scombridae > Rastrelliger > Rastrelliger brachysoma. The sequence goes on along the minus strand of JANJYP010107166.1, from coordinate 9,975 downwards.
TTCATCTTTGTCTTTCTGCAGTATCCAAGAGCTGAAGGAGCGAATCCGACAGCGTACCAACCTTCCCTTGGGCCCCATCATTGACACCCATGGGGAGACCTTTCTGTCTCCAGAGCTGGTTGTCAACCTGCTGCAGGAGACACGTCATGCCTTTGAGAGATGCCACAGGGTTAGTCTACCGTGCTTTCTGTAGACTGAAAGTACATGTGGTTATGTCAGATACAAATGCTGAATGGGTTAAACACATGCTATATCATTTTGTTTGTGGTTTCACAGCTTTCAGATCCTTCTGACCTGCCCAAGAATGCCTTCTCAATCTTCCTGCTGCTGGTTGAACATCTGTGTGTGGAACACATTGACTATGCCTTGGAGATTGGCCTCTCAGGTATATTCAGCTCTGCTCATTGACTTCTTTTCTCTCTCTCCTGTGTGTAGACCTAACCTTGGAGGCTTACTTTCTCCCCACTGAAGCAGAGTGTTGCTTTGCCTGAGAATCAGTTTTGTATTTTGTCTTTATGTGGTTTAACCCATAAAGAGCAAGCAGCAGCAGTTTTCTTCCCTTTGTCAATCATGTTGATTTATCTTTTCATCATATCTTTTAGTTAATGGTCTGGGTCTCTTCCTCTTTCATCTACAGCAATTCCCTCATCAGATGCCAAGAATGCCAACCTGTACTTTTTGGATGTTGTTCAGCAGGCAAACTCTATCTTTCACTTGTTTGACAAGCAATTCAATGACCAGCTCATGCCTCTAATAAGGTCAGTTTAAGGTCAAAATCCTCCAAGATATTATACGATTCCACAATGTTCAGTTATTGAATAGCTTCATTTTCAGATCAAAAAGAGACCTCTGAATTTTTTTTTAAAATCTGTCTCCAGCTCATCCCCAAAGTTAGCAGAATGCTTGCACAAGAAGAAAGAGGTGATTGAACAGATGGAAGTAAAACTGGACACAGGAATCGACAGGTCAGAATGTTGATAACTAATAACCTACTCTTATATGTGATGTGTTTTATCATTTGTACTATGTGCAGACAAGATGGAACAATAAATGTTTGTTTAAAAAAAGACTTTCTCTAATGCATGTCCTTTATCACATTCAGAACACTAAATTGCATGGTTGGGCAAATGAAGCACATCTTGGCAACGGAGCAGAAGAAGACTGATTTCAGGCCTGAGGACGAGAACAACGTCATGATCCAGTACACTACAGTAAGAGATACAGCTCACATGCAAAGCATACAACTCTGCAGACAACACTAGGAAATCACTCGATTGTACTTAAGTTTTTGTTTGTTGTTTTTATTCCTCCATGCCAGCAACAGCTGTGACCAGAGGCATTATATCTCTGATTTGCTGTCTCATTCAACACTTTATCTCAGGAACACCTTGAGTGAATTTTTACAGATTTAGCACAAACGTATTATTGGTCTAGGATGAACTGTATTTTGGTGGTCAAGGTCACTGTGACCCCATAACTCAATAATTTATGTGTTATTATGTTTCACACAAATAAGATAAGATTAAATAAAGATTAAATAAGATTAAATTATTAAGTGATGACAATCCATTATATAAGGTTAAAGGTCCGCTTCACTGTGAGATTGCAGTGTTCTGCAATAACAGTTTTCTGGTAATAATTTAACATCATAACTCAGAAAGAAGGGGAGATTGTGACCATATTTCGCATTTGGTCATACTGAGTTGGTGATCACAGCTGTCCAACTTGTGGTGATTATAAAGATCTTCTTTGCTGCTGGGTTGAAAATGTGTTAGTATTCGTAGTTTATTTGCAGCAACATCCATATCTAAAGAATTCTCTACTGTCAACTTGTTGGCTGTTTGTTGGCTTCAACTTTGTGTTCAGAATTAGCCTTAATGGCCAAGCATATGAACACTTAATACCTTTTGATTAAATTTACTCAAAGTCTTTACTACAAATATTAAATGACTCTGGATGAGCATGCATGTAGAGCAACTTGGCTGGCTGGTGAGCCCACACAACTGCAAACTGATATTTTTAGTGACTAATTTCACTGTGTTTCCCCCATCTGACAGGCCTGCTCCAAGGTTTGCGCCTACGTCAGTCGGCAGGTGGAGCACGTGCGGAAGTCCATGGATGGGAAAAATGTGGATACAGTGCTGACGGAGTTGGGCGTTCGTTTCCACCGACTCATCCACGAGCACCTACAGCAGTACAGCTACAGCTCAATGGGAGGCATGCTGGCCATCTGCGACGTGGCTGAATACCGTCGATGCGCCAAGGACTTCAGGGTGAGCGGGGGGCATAGGTCCAGGATACACTGGTCACAGGGCAGAACATGGCTCTGCCTGCAAGGGCTCTGCCTGTGATTTTATTAAATAAACTGGTCAGGTGAATACCCTGATCCTTTTCATAACCATTCATTGCGCATTTGAGGCACTGCAACTAGGTTTTTTTTTCACAATTTAAAAAAATGTTGTGTATTAAATGTCTGGCATATTGGAGAAGCCTACATTTCTTTTTTACAAAAAAAAGTAAAACAATTTTTGTTGACTGATCAGTGAATTAATCAATACTTTCAGTGATGAATAGAAGTGTAAATAAATGGATGAAAGATATGAGGGTAGTTTTTCAAGCAATTGAAGTGATATGGATATTAAATATAAGGGGGTACACTTAAAAGTTGGTTTTCTTTAGAAATCGGTGACCTGNAGTGATATGGATATTAAATATAAGGGGGTACACTTAAAAGTTAGTTTTCTTTAGAAATCTGTGACCTGTCATGTGCAGTGTTTATCATGAAAGGCTTCCATATATGCTGGGTGTAAATTTTTTGCGCCTCTGTCCTACAGGTCCCTCTGGTGCTGCAGCTCTTTGATACACTCCACGCCCTCTGTAACCTCCTGGTCGTTGCCCCTGACAACCTGAAGCAGGTCTGCTCAGGTGAACAGCTCACCAATCTGGACCGGAACCTCCTGCACGCCTTTGTCCAGCTCAGAGTGGATTACCGTTCTGCCAGATTGGGCCGACACTTTAGTTAATAACTGATTGAACACCTGGCTGCCCTCCGTCCAATAACGCAGTCCCCCCACTCCCTCCTCCCTAAATGCTTTCATAAGATGATGCACCTTGGAGATGGCCACCCTGCTTAATTCAGAGAATGATCAGTCTGGCCCCAGCATTCAGACTTTCCTGGGCCTGCTTTGTACATCATGGATATAAAGGCCACTGCTCTTTGAATGTGGGAAATGTGCAGTTTATCTTTTTTCCTCAATATTGATTTCTCCAAGCTGAAGAAGTCTAAATGTGTATTGACTTAAGATTTAATTTGTTTTTAAATACTAATCTATCATCTATACATGGCTAAGATTTCAGACATAAGTAAATGGACAGCATTGATTTCTGTGCTTATGTAAGAAACATTTTTTTGATTGTGCCAAATATATAAATTCTGTGGCTGCACAGGAAGATACCTTAAAGCTGCTGTAAAGGGAGACTTTTAACAATCACACTGTAAAGTCAGACATCAGGCCTACAGTAGCACTGTATTGGGAACAGCTACCATTTTATAATCAACTGTTGAGGACTGAATAGAAATGATCCGACCAAGCATGAGATAGACCTCTGCCAGGATAAGAGAGACACATAACCACCTCTAACCTTTGACCTCAGACCACAAAGTAGAGGTCAAGAGGCCATCACAGAGAAGTGTGATCCAAACTACAAACAGGTCTGAGAACCTTTCTGGAGATTTGGGTGGTCCCCCTTAGGATCAGATGACTGGTGTGATGGGTCAGTGAATATGTGTCACTGTAATTACACAGATCAACACTTGCTCATCCAGCGACGCACACAGTCCAAAGACATTGTTGGCTGGATCTGCTGTGTTTCTGGGTCAGGGGACATCAAAATGTTGACCTCTACTGATTAAGGAAACAAACTAGTGAGGACCTCTTCACACAGGGCTTATTGGAGGTTCACAGTCAACGTCTTCTGCTCATAAGGCAGAAGACAGATCTTGTTCTTGATGCCTGAAAATGTCTGCTACGCAAAGCTGCTCCCACTGTACTGCTGTTGTGACTCATTAAAAAGATGTTGCATTTTATCATCGTCCCTCCTATGAATATCTTTCAGCTGTGAATCAAAAGTTAGGCCAGCTCTCTCTGTGAATGTCACTTTCAAAGTGAGATGAAACAGACTTCCCTTCTATAGAAGTCATCAAGTATTCATGGGAATTCTTGCCACCAGAGTAAAGTTCTTTCTTAGACTTCAGGAAGTGAGCAGAGCCAGAGGGGATTAGATATCTAGGAGTTGATGAATTGTGTGCAGTAGTCATGGACTGGGGAGAGCCGGGAGATAGAGACGCCTGAGAGCTCAGTTCCAGCTCCGGCTGGTTAGTGTTGTGTAGAAGGTACACACAGTGCTGTGCAAGTTCAAACAACATAATTAATTAGGCTAATATTAATATTATCAATGCCACATAAATTCAATTCTCTCAGCCCTAATCACAACTGGATAGCTTGTAAAAATTATTTTGTTAGGCCCTGATGCAAACAGTGGGTCTTTTCCAAACATTTGAAAACTATTTGTTTTTGCAGCGATTAATGTGCACGGTGCAGGAAGGGGTTGGGGGGGAGTGAAGCCGGGCCAGGGACGATAACTGGTGTGGAGACGAAGGCAGAGGCGCAGCCTGGCCCCAGGGACTCCCAGCGCACGCACATAGAAGAGGGGGAGGGATGAGTTTTTTGGGGTGGGTGTTTGAGCAGGTGGAGGGGATTAGTAATACTGTCAACACTGGAGAGCTGGATAAGACTGTCCTCTCTTACTCGTCAGTTTGAGCAGCTCTTGCATACACATTCAGACACATAAAGACGCCAACACATACAAACACAGGGGCATCAGGACAGAAGAGGAAAAGTTGTTGGTGGTTGAACTGGCCACTGTTGCATGTTACACCTGACTGTCCTGCTTGTTGAGGCTGCTTCCTGCTGCAATTTCATTCGTTCATGACCTTCCACAAAACCAACAACACTTAGAAAACAAGAAACCCTTCTAGTAACATTTACACTGCTGTGATGAAGCCCAGAACTGGATCCTGTACACTGACCCTGCAGTGCGACACTNTCTAGTAACATTTACACTGCTGTGATGAAGCCCAGAACTGGAACCTGTACACTGACCCTGCAGTGCGACACCCTTCACCCTTTACACCTTTTTTCAACCTGAAGAAAAAGAAGCATAAGCCTGAAATTTCACTCAAGGCAGTTCCTGAAGGTTCATGATACAAATTTAAAAATCTGATTAGTTACTCCATTAAACTAAGGCTACTAATCATTATATTTAATTGAACCTTCTCATGTGCAAATGCATCCATCTACAGTTTAGGAACAACATCCATCTTCATGTTAAGCTTCATATTTCTAAATTCTGCTGTTGAATTCTCTGCCACTGACCAGAGATGCCCTCATTTGTTTACACTCCTTCATCTGTCTACTCTGCCAAATCATCAACCATACTTTTCCTGTTTGTCCACTCTTTCTGCACACCCGACTAGTTCTCCAACATCCCATAAATCCTCGCTTTCGGCACATTGCTACCCCAACTAGGCCGGCCCTCCCTCTGCCTCCTGGAGCACTGACAATAAAGCATTACAGCAGTCAATCCATGTCAACAACAGCTTTGCTTAATTCCTGCTAAACACGTTTAAACTAAATCTTCACCTAATGATGCATAATGATTTGTTCTTTAGTGTGCCGGCGGCTCGTATCAATTTCGGTGGTTTATTTTACCCACAATCGTGAAGATGACTCAGGTGGTCCAGCTGGAGCAACCACTTAGGACGGTATTAAGGATCTCCCTGTTGAAATTAGTCAGGTAATTGTCACCAGACGCACTGCAGAGTGTGTGTTCTTGGCTTTTATTTTTCAAACATAACAAAGTTCATCAGAGTCAAATGTTTAATTAGTGATCACTTAATTAATCACTGAAAATATTGAGCCATACTGTTGAGAATAGGTTTATAAACCAAAAACAGAACTGATTATCCATGGAAAAGGTAATATTCTGTTCTTTAGGATTTCTGTGTTACAAAATTAATGGAAATGATGGGGTGATGGGGCACACAGCCAGGCTCTGTGATGAGTTGCAGATGTTGCCCTAGCCTTGACCTCCTGCCCATATTATGCTGGGGCCAAAATGGCACAGGTGCTGCACCACCTTGAGTCTTGGGCAGCCGGGAGCTGCACTGTGCAGGATGTGAATGCTGCCAACTCTCCTCCTTTTCTCACTTTTCTCATTACGAAGGTCTCGTCTGATAGGGCTTAATGAAACTCCCTTGATTCCTGCAATCATATGCCACCATCCTTTGATGATGCTAAACTAATGTGCTGTCCCTCTTTTTCTCCATCCTCCCCCATGTCTTCTCTCCTATAAAAACACTATTAATTCGCTGCCGTAGTGGAGTGTTTTCCAGTGCTATTTCCTGGCCCAGTGCCTGTGCCTTGCTCTCTCTTGGCTGGGTTTGTCTGGTTGACTGCTCCACAGGAACAGACTGGCACTCTAGCTGAGTGTCCAGGGTCTATTAAGTATGTTTCATAAGATATAATTATACTTAGCTAAAACTGTGCTTAATTGTTGTTTTGTGTGTTATTTGCATTAGTTGTAGTCGCAGATGTAACTGTAGTTTAATTAAAAGTCTAAAATGCATTCTTGTGATTACATGCATGCATGCATAAATACGTACACCCTTGGCTGGCATATTGGCTTATACATAGTACAAGTACATAAAAACATACAGTACATAAACACTACTTATTAAAATCACACAGTGAGAGTATAAAGAACAAATTGATTCTGATGGTTAAGGGACTTCAGTGCTAAACACATTCACTCACAGGGCAAACAAACATCTGTTACATTTGTAAGGCCTATGGCCCTCCTAACCCACTGATGTTGAACCAAGCCTGTGTACACGCCAGAGAAACAAATGAGGTCTCTCTCTCCTCCACTGAAGATGAAACACTGCATCACCAAAGCATGTGCATTTGTCTAATCAAGCTTTTGCCTGCGGCTACATTGAATGTAAATGAATAGGCTTGAGTGTGCCAGCCTCTATTTCTGCTCAGACTGACTGTGTTTGATGATGAAATGGTGCAGTGAACATCAGGCAGAAGGGGGCACTAGTGCTCCAGTGTTGCTCACCTCCCCTGTGGAGCCCTCTCTTCCTCAGAGCTCCTCACAATGGGGATCTGCCTGAGGGGGGAAATGTTGCTTTTTTAGGTCTGTGAGCCCATATCCCTTAATCCCCAGCCATGATTGACAATCATGATTTAGGGTATATGGTGTCCCATTCTAATCCACGAGCAATGATTTCATTTGCATACCTTCCGTACGTGGCCTCATTTTGGAGGAAACGGCTGCCTTTGTAAGTGATACAGAGAGAGGGAGAAAGCTGAAGAGAGTGAGTGCAAGATAGAGAATGAGGAGGAGAAAGAGAATGGATGGGGGAATGTTTGTGTTTTTTTCTTCTTCTTTTTGCCAGCAAGAAGCTCCATGTCTCCATGCCTAACCAAACCTTTCCATATATGCTTTTCCTCTACAGCACTTCCCCCTGACGTGCGCACACACAAACACACACACAAACACACACACAAACACACACACACACACACACACACACACACACACACACACACACACACACACACACACACACACACACACACACACACAGACACACACACACAAAAATGCTGTGTGTGTGAATATTCAAGCATAAACTCTCAAGCACAATCCCAAGTATATTCAGAAATGTATGGAGATGCGGGAGCACTAAAGAACACACAGAGATGCTCCCTCACAAGATGCAAAACTAAATTGGTATTTGCTCATTTCATAACCAAGTCAGGCTTAATTATAATCATGGGAGTTTGGGAGTTACCGTATAATCTCTAGAAGGTATTAAGAATTACCCAGAGCGCACCACAGCAAAAAAGAAACAAATACAAATACGTACAATTATTTCCCAGTCATAACACCCAAGGGAGTCTGAATCAAATAATGCTCAGTGTTTGGTATGCCCACAGAGACTATTCATCCTTGCTTTTATCTACTGAGGAAGTGGAACACAAGTAAAACACTGGATAAAAGGTCAAAAAGGTCACATCTCAGTGTTAGGTAGAGATGTATAAGATAATATTAATTTTATTCTCAGATAAAATACTAAATATCTGAATTAATAGTTATATCATTTAGAAATACAGATAATTTATATAGTATTGTATTATTAATTAATAATAATTAGAAGAAAGAAAAAATATGCATGACAAATTACACCAAAGTCACAGGTTATTTATTGTGTCTCAAATGCTGCAAAATGAGGCTAGGATTATATTAGTAATTGTAATTATCNTAGAAGAAAGAAAAAATATGCATGACAAATTACACCAAAGTCGCAGGTTATTTATTGTGTCTCAAATGCTGCAAAATGAGGCTAGGATTATATTAGTAATTGTAATTATTTATTTCTTTTATTACTGACAAAAGAAATAAAGGGTGAATTATTTATTTTAGAAAAACACATTTCTTTAAAAATTGACTCGTTTAAACCAAAATTTAATGATCAAAATGCAAGATATGAGTAATTACTAATAGCAAATATAAATACAGGCAGTGTAATTTAAATACAATTTTAACTCCTGAACAAGCAGAAGATTAGTTATGAACTCATGCTACACAACCAAACTTAAAATTTTAGTGTGCAATCATATTAAATATATCAAGTTAAATTAAATGCAGAGGTGTATAAAATTATGCATTAAATATCTAGAATATTTCAACATGATAAAATGTGTCATGGGTTTGACTATTGTATATGATATATACATATAAAAAATTGGACACAGCTGATACAGGATTTATTTGAAACTGTCACACAGTGTAGAATAAGATGATTTTTAGCTTGAAAAGACAACTAAGAAGTTAAAACTTATGATTCAACTAATATATTTAAAAAGTACAGCCTGTTTTGTACATTTTACACACACACATACACACACACACNAAAAGACAACTAAGAAGTTAAAACTTATGATTCAACTAATATATTTAAAAAGTACAGTCTGTTTTGTACATTTTACACTCACACATACGCACACACACATGAAACACACACACAAAAACACACGTGTCCATGCAAAATATTCTAATAACATGATACTTAAAACAAATATACCTAATCTAAATTTAAGCAAAATTTAAGTCCTAGAGTGCTGCTACAAAGGTTGTGCTTATAACAGATGGAAGAGATAGTGATGGATCCTTTTCTCCCTAAGTTATCATCAAAATCAGATATTGCACCATTTCATCCATCCATCCATCCATCCTGACTGACTGAGCCTGGCCAGTTCTCTGTGACACAGGACTCCAGCCCCCCAGTCAAAAACAGTCTGATAATCTCCTCTTATCTTATCCAGTTTGTTGGTTAACAGGCTGTCTACTTGATGAGTCTTTCCACGCCTATGCCATAGGGGAATGATTGTGTCATCATGAACCTGAAAAACAGAATAGTACAGTGGATGAAGGTTACAGTATAGTAAGTCAGGAAAGTTTCACTTTATTCACAGGGGATTTATCAAAGTAATAAAAAAATGAACTGCTAAAATAAATGTGCTGAACTTCTGGCATACCTTTTTTATCACATTAATCCAGCATGACAGTGAGGGCAGGAGTGTGGACAGAGTTTCTGTGTCTGCTGCCCACCTGTCCCCAGTTTCCTCCCCTCTGGCCTCACCCAGCCCACTTTTCATCCTGGATGTCAGCGTGGGAGGTGGCGTGGGATTAGGCAGCCTGAGGGTGTGAGCACTTGAGCATCGTACCCATCATCCCACCTCCATGGGCCATCCCACCCTCTCCACAATTAGCACTGTTTACCAGCCCTGGCCTAATTGATTCCCTCTCTTTATCTTTTTACCTCCTTAATTTTGTTATTAAGTG
>JANJYP010107160.1:0-14715 GCA_024605115.1 Rastrelliger brachysoma | reverse complement strand
CTTGTTCCGTTGTTGTGTTAATCCACTTTTACCACTTCCTCTCCTACCACTCTCCCATCCCTTTATCTCACCCTTCCAATTCTGTTAAGATTCTTTTGCTACGATGGTTAATCAAAAACAAACTGGAGAGAGAAAAAATAAGGATGCATGATGATATTGGCATGACATCTGTCTTGGCAAATAAACACTTTAAGATGAAATATTGGCACCGGCTGATATGATGAAACTTACATCTCAAAACTTGACTAAATACTCATTAAATACTCACAAATTGTTGAACTGTTCGTGGAGCATGTAGTTCTTTTTTTATCACCATGTCAGGCATTTAAAAAACAGAAAAGTAAAAGAACCCAATAGGTTTTAACTCCTGTGTTGTTTTTGATGTGTCCAACCAGGCGGTGGTGCTTCATTTAGCCAACTAATGGTCACATTTGGTGATGTAGCTGCAAGGTGAAGAGAATAGGGTTTAATGGATAAGGTTGACCTGGAAGATGAATCTATAAAGCTTATATTTCTCTTTGTTGGTCCTACATAATGTCCTTAGAAAGATTCTGTGTCTAATATAGCTAGCTCGCTCGTCAGCTAGCTGACTAGCTTTGAATTTGGCAGCTAACGACGAAATATTAGCTGTTAGCATTTCATTTCACTATAACAGCCCAAATCAAACACTGTAGATGCTAAATTAATTCATTTTGTTGCAATTTGTCATTATTAGCTGTATTTATAGTAGCCTATTATTGTATTAGCTGTAGAGCGTTAACGGCATTAACCGCTGCAATAGCCTATAGAAAGCTGCATTCTCAAAAGTCTCTGGATCTTATCTAGCTTTTTTTAGAGATAGAAGAGGTACTGAGATGTGATGAGTGGTTTGGTCACTTTAATTAATAGATTATAATATGTATGAAATCAGTACACTCTCTGTTTATGTTCTTTCACTTGGCTTAAAGTGATACAGTACACACAGTTATGCTATGCACTAACCTCCACCTAGTCCTTGTTCATAAGCATAAAACATAAATATGGCATTTTTCACATGTCACCTAAGTTCAAGTAGTTCTTATTTTTCACAGTAAATGTTTGCTTTTTGGAAAACATAATATTTTATGTCTGCATCTGCTAGTGAGGTCATTGGGATAAGAACAGGCTATAATAGGACTAGGTTTATTCCACTATACAGGAGAGACTTAATGTTCTCTGCAATTAGGTAGAAAAAAAATATGTGCATATATTGGTATCAGCTTTGGCAATCGCCCAAAATGAGCTAGACAATATCAGCATATCTGATACTGGCGAAAATCCAATATCGTGCATCCCTAATGACAAAACTATTAAAGAAAATGTTCCCTAACTGGCAAACAGCAGCTTACATTGAAACTTAGATGGACAAGTTATTATTTGGCTTAAAAACATGTACTTTTGTGTAATCATTTGTACAGTATATTGATTCATGGATTTAAAATCCTTGTTTTGTCATCTGAGTAATCCAATAAACCTCATTCATTCTTAATCCGCACTTAATTTACAGTAGCTTATAGAGTATAATGTCTAAATTCAGCCTACAGTTGATTTTTGCAGATGCAGCCAGTAAAGACATGTATAGATCTCCCTTTTATTTTTTCTCTTTCTCCACGCTCTCATTCTGTCGTACACCTGACTCTCCAGTGAACTTGTTGTTTGTGCAACAGACAAAAACGGGCGCATCCACGTGGGAGTGTGCGCGTGTATGTGTGCGTCTTTGTGCGCCTTGTTGTCTCCTTTTGTCCTTTCAAAGCGGGCGTCTCGCTTAGCTCAGATGCGGGCGTGACGACGTTCGGCGCGCACGCTCGGGGTATGTCTGCGTGTCTTGTGTGAGTGCTGCACAGCGTCTCTCCTCCCTCCTCTGTCTGTCTCTGCTTCTCGTTCGCTGTTTGTCGCTGCTTCAAAGCTCTCCCTAAAATAGGCCTTTAATCATAGTTTGGTGTGTGAGTGGCTCAGTGGTTAGAAGCTATAAGCAGAGGCTGGATGTATTTATAGCAGGCAAGGAGAGGGAGGTTGGGTAGCTGATGGAGGCAGATCACAAGAGTCAAGGCCCTGATCGAGACCTTTTCAGCCGGCCGTGAAGCAACAGGCGCTCCTCCTCCCCCTTCTTCTCCTTCTCCTTCATGGGAGTTCTTCTCTTTCTGGCTTGGTTTTATATGGGCTGGACTGGACTTTTTGAAGCTGCTTCATGAGCCTGTGATACTCTACAATGAACCATGCACACATAGATGCACATGTGGAGGACTTGAGTATGTGCAAGCCTGAACGAAACACATTATAAAGCATACACATACAAACATTTTCCATGGAGTCAAACTAGTTGATTTACTCATAAAGCATTAAGAAAACCAATTATCTTTCCATTTCAGTTTTATAGTAATTTGCTGCTCTGGTTCTTAGCTTCGTATTGCATGTTTCTGCCCTTTAACCAGATTTCTATGTAGTGTACATTATTCTCACTATTTTCCAGAAGAATCCCAAAACGTAAGATTGCTTTCCTACCTCCAGGCAGCCTTTGGTTTCAGTTCATACTCGGAATACGAGCTTACAGAGCGTTGAAACTTCTTTAAGATAGCTTATCCATTAAAGTGAACATTTCTTTTTTTGTCCGTGTTGAATAATTCCTCCTTTGCTGCTACATTCAAAGAAGCCATAGCTTTCAATACATCACAGATAGTTGCAGACCTGCTTCCTCTTGTTGCGGGAAATTGTCAAATTCACATTATGCTGCTCATAAGGATGAATATGTTATTGTGTGATGAATTATACTGCAGTTCTATGGAAGGGCTGTTTGAAAAATCCTCCCTTGTGATGCATTCAAGGACACACTTGATCTCCTAGGCCAAGCTGCACTGTGTTATCGTGTGTTACTGGGAAGGAAAACAAAAAAAAACTGTGTATTGAGAGAAGTTGGATGAGAAATTAGTATGGAATGTTTTTTTTATGTAATGCCTCACTTTCAAGATGTTATATCTTCCTGTCATAAGCCGACAGAGCAGAAGACATTACCACACGATGATTACACGTCTTTGACAGCGATGGGAGGCAAATACATACATTTTCTTAAGTACTGTACTTAAGTGAAGTTTAAAGGCACCCGTTTTGTTTTATGCAACTTTACAGTCCCACAACATTTCAGAGGGAAATATGTACTTTTTATTCCTATGGATAAAGATTTTACATTGAAAACACGCTACGAGTTTATAAGATATACCACTCAACAGCATATTAAGTAGTTCAATCTCATTTTAGCTCATTTCAACTTTCAACAACAGCTTTGACATTGGAAGGCAGCAAGCAGAAAGCAATATATATAAGACCTTTTTTTTTTTATAAAATCGGCCTTATGAGTGCTTTATTTTTAAACTGCATAAAACATTTTTAAAGGGTTGGATTTTTATTTGCCTGAAAAGTAGGAAATCATTCAATTTAATCAAAGTAAAAAGCTGCGGTATGTTTAGTAAAATGCTCAGCAGCTTGTAAAAGTTTTAAGCTTTAATAGGTTGAATATATAAAAGCAACATATCCTGAATTCGTTTGATGCCAGTTACTATGATGCATTCAGCTCATTTACTCCAAAACCTCGACCTGAAAATGCACTAAACCTCCCCAGTGCCCCTTTATGGTTGTGCACTCAACAACAACAACACATACACACACGTACACACACACACATACACACACACACACACACACACACACACACACACACACACACACACAGATCCCAAATGGCTGTCACATGTTCTTTGTCTCTTTCTATTACCTACCGTTATCACAGTCTCACACCCAGCTTAAGATAAATACACACAGAGCCAGTGAAGAGGTCTTGCTGTTCAACGATCTCTGATCATCTTGGCTTCCAGTGGCACTGACCTCGGTCAGGCCCTGTGAGTTGTCTATCATTTGTATTCCTTTCCATTCTGGCTTTGTATTTTGGCCCTCCTACCCCTTCCCCCCCATCTGCCCTTGCATCTGCCCTTCATTTCTTATTTGCCCTCTTATTTATGTGCTCCCTTTCTTCTAAAAACTTTTGTCTCCAAGTATCAAAGGTCTCCTAATTTCACCCATACCAGTATACTGTTTACATTACATGTATGTAACATATGTAGCATATACTATACTACAACAACAGGATTATTTGTGCTCATTGTTACCAAGGTTACAATATGCTTCCTTTATGCTCTGACGTCATAGATCTTGATCATTTTTGTTGTTCTTTCCCTTTTCTGCTCGGTCACTATTAGAACAGAGGATGGCTTCTTTTTCTGATCATTTAATTTTCCTTAAGTTTAACTCCACACAGCTGTAAAAACATCTTTTTAAAGTCAGATTTTTCTTAAAACTACAGCTGCTATTTACACAAATGTGACCGCGCACACTGCCTCGCACGCACAAACGCGCACGCTTATCCGCTTGCACATGAACGCTGATGAACTGCAGGTGCGTACAATCTACAAGGAAACCCACACTCGTCCAAGTTGCAATCTCACACACACACACACACACACAAACACACACACAGCAGGTATAGCCTGAGGGCTGCCACAGTGCGGTGGCAGATAGTAAGTATGTCTGCCCGCATCACCTCTTAATGACAGAGCTGCTGATGACTTCAAACAGGCTATTCAGAGCAAAACTTTCCCTCTTTAAGTGGGAAGAATTCAAGTCAATGAGCAGGCACCCTGGAGAACTTTTCAGGACCACCTGTTTCGGATGTCATCATTAAGTGTTTGATTTCAGTTGTTATTACTACTGTTATAATGCTTCAAGTGGGACAGACTGCATCTACCTATATGTCCATATCAACCCATTGGAATAAGACCATAATATACAGCTACATTATGATATATTATATTATTCTGATGGAAAATAATAATGATTTTAGGTGTGATACTGTAACACTGCAGGGTCTGGTTAGGTTTTTTTTTTTTTTTTACTCTACTCTCTCTGGTTAGGTCCAACCCTAATATTCTTACTTTAAACCCAACCATCTCATTCCTCATGCCTAAACCTAATCAATCTAACTAAAGAGTATTATTGAATACTAGCCATATTATAAATACTACAGCCACTAGATGGCGTCTTTTCCTCAGGGGCAACCTCCATCTTACCAATAAATGATAACAGCCTAATGAGCCAATTAGTATCTAGAATAAATGCCGTACTACCTCATATGTATGAGTCCTGATGACAACTGATAACAGCCATTTAACGGGCTGATAACATTCAAAGCGTGTGTCAGTGCTGTGTGTGCAAACGCAATGTGTATTTTAGTTTACACGCAAACCCGTGCATGTTTTACGTGTGTACATGTTTTCAGACGTACGCTGATTTGCATGTGTAGCCACATACCTCAACACAAGTGTAAGTGTGTGTGTGTGTATGTGTGTGTTTTGTACCTCAATAAGTGTGTCAGCTCTAGAGTTTTTTTTTGCCCGGCTGTGTGGAACATAGCAGATGTGCTCAGCTCTCCCCTGAGGATGCTGCCTCTCTCTCTCTCTCTTTCTCTCTCGCTCTCTTTCTCACTCTCTCCACTCACTCTCATCTAACTCGCTCATCCGCACATACCCTCCAATGTTTATACACTGCTGCTCCTCAGATAATAAGCTGACTTCAGTACTCATCCCCTCCTTCCTTCCTTTGGTTACATACTCCCTCTTCTATCTATCTCCCGCCATCCTTCTTGTGCCTCTCACGACACGTCGCCACTCAGGGTTTGTTTTTTGTTTTGTTTTTTTAATCTTAACTTGTGTATTAAAAATTGCATTTGCTGCATGTTGCAATGGTTGGGTTTTTATGCCCCCAAGAAAGCCAAAATGTTGTTAAAGAGGTGTTTTTTAAAAAATAATTTTGCCAGGAAAACTATCCTGGAGCCAGCAGTTGAAACGTGAAATATCTCCATGAAAATATTCAAATTTGAAGTTAATGAATATCAACTTTCAGCTTTTGCCCTCATTGCAAAACTGAGTCGGGGGTTTCAAACCCAAATTACCTCGAGGCCACTGACTAGGTTTTTATCAGTGAGGCAAGGCCGTTTGAACACTTGGCACAAGCTGAGCAAGTCAACTTTCCCTCTCCACTTACTTGTACTTAGCATAGTGCTCTGCATATTCAGTAAGAGAGAGAGAGAAAGTGACACCACTTGATTTTGCATTACAGGGGAACGGTACATTTGAGATTCCAGATAAAGCAAAAAAACAGTCGCATTAAACTCCATAAACAGCTCATCCATCCTTATCCTCCAGGCCAGACTCTCTTTTAGGTTTAAGACATTTCAGTATCAGGTGTACTGTAGTAAATCTGACTGCAGGTGATTGTGTAGCTGGTCAAGTGAGGTACAGGCTGATACATGTGAAATAATGCTTTGATTTTGATATGACAGTGCCAGTTTTTTATTTAAAAAACTGATAAAAGAAAATTCAATTAGCCAGATGTAATAATACATTTTTAATATGTGCGTGACCTTTTGAAATCGACTTACGAGCTTAGATCTGTTCCTGCAGGGTAGTATTTGCGAACATAATCATGCTCAGTGTTCTTATATCTATTGATTTTGGCACCCCCTTTGGTGTAAAATTGTCAGCGCACTGTTTTGCATACTACACAAACATAGTGCCAGTGTAAAATGCATCGTTTTTTGTTGGGGTTTTTTTTATGCAGCAGGTGTATAAAGTGATCAACATCCAAGAGCTGACTTTATGCTAAGTGGCTATTATAGACTATGAAGTGGCTGTAAACCTGACCTTCATTTCAATTCAGTAATAAGCATCACTCTCCTAACCTCTTTTCTTTTGTCAGACATAAACTCACACACATCTCTTTTATCCACTACAGCTATCTCTATGAATATAAGTCCATTTAGTCCCCAACTAGGCCATGGCATCACATGAGCAGTTAGTCATACCATAAATCACACCAGTTCCTGCCGTCCCCTCCCTGGAGTACAGCTGCTATTTTCAGTCAGGAGAACAGTGAAAGAAGTGAAAACATTCATCCTGTGGAAAAAAAAAAAAAAAATCTGATTCAATTTATGAGATCGCATTACGTGCAAGCGCGGGATGTCGTCAGCTCGCATTTTGCACACATTCTATCAGCCCAGATAAAGTAAAAGAGAGGAGGAGAGGGAGAACAAGGTGACACTACAAGCAACAAGAGTGTGGATAATGAAAACTAAACACCATCCTTTCTGTTTTCCTCCTGTCTCTGTCGTGCTTTGTGCTCTTGCACCGCTTTTTTTTTCCTCCGCATGCTAGTCAGGGGAATTTGAACAAGCACGTGCGGATCTATTTGTGTGTGTGTGCGTGTGTGTGCGCGTGTTCGAGCGCAAGAGTGAACAGCCAAACAAACCAGTGCATCTTTGTTTTAAAAAAAAAAAAATTATGTTTTTTTTTTTTTTGTTTTTTCTCAACAAATCCCGCAGATGGGACTTTGCAGGGTACATTTTGTGATTTTCTCATAATCTTTTTTCGAGATTGTTTGTGCCAGTTTGCCGGCAGCATGACGAGAAGTAACCCAAAATATGGGCAATCCTTAAACAAGTTAGACATTCTTGAGATAAATCACATTGACTCCACTATTTGATGTCTAAAGATCAGTAACTGGGTTTTACAAGGGGAGAAATGTTCTTTTAATACTCTGAATGATAGCTAATCAGAGTAAGAAGGATTGTATTTAAAATGCAGCCTGCATCTGGATGTGCAGCCCAGATAATGAGCAATCTAATCACACACGCAGATTTACACCCATTATTTGAATGCATTTTTAAGTACTCTTATATTTTGTATTCTGTCCACGTTGTCACCTGGATCTAATATTCCATTTGCAATAATGCCCTTGATGTCCAAACTCTGAAGCCTTGCAGTGCTGTGTATACAGTAGGTGTTCTGTATAGCCTGGTTAGCATTTCTTTTCAGCTTTTCTTTTCTGCTTCACGCCGCAATACAGTTTAATAAGTCTTTGAATCTTTAATCTAAAGGCTTTGTTAAAGTTCAGAAACATCAGAAGTTAGATTGTCATTTTCCAAACAAGATAAAGCTATTATTTGAATTAGAAAATGACTTCTCTAAACCTGGAACTACAAACATCATGCCATCTGGCTCAATAGCAAAGTGATTTTTTTAAAGCATACATTTAAGCTCTGGTTGATTGAAGCTGTTGAAGGTTGGCTTTTGTTTATGGCTGAAAAGATTTAGACTGTACAGACATGCATCTCCCTGTTAATACCACCACTATACAACCTCTAGATGCTGCCTGTCACTCTGCCGTGGCTGTAATGGTGCACTCCGCTGCACTCTCCATCAAAGCGGGGGCTGGTAAAAGAGCATCATTGCCTCTTGTTTATTTGTACAGCTTTTCTAAATAGACCTTATCTCACTTCTGGCATACACAGCTAGAGCTTATCAGACTTGCCCCCGAAGACTGGCATTTGCTTCAGGTTTCCTAAAGTAAATTCAGAGCTTGGGAAGCTTTCTCTGCAGCGTTCCTTCCTGCAGGAATAATTTACAGCAGATCTTAAAGCTAGATACTGTGGGTGGTTTCTGCAAACTCATTAAGACCCGATGAGTTTTTGTAGCCGAGAATGCTTTCACTAGAAATGCATCTATCCGTCCATAACTTCAGCCATGTTTTTGCACTTCTGTAAATTGCAAAGTTGTAATTGTGATCAAATTGAATAATAACTAACAAGTGCTCCAGTAGGTCATGATAGTGTTACATTTAAGGCAACATGCACACTGCCAGGAGGCTGGAACTGAAACAGCTGAATTAAATTAAGCCCTTAGTGACTGTAGGCCTATTATTTACTTTCACAGGTGTGCTTTTCATACTGTGACATGTCAAAATATCTGTGAAGAAGTTCAATGAAAGAGAAAGCAGTTATTACACCATCTATTGAACTGAAGGACACTACAAGGTAAAAGCTTTTTTACTGGTCCAAAAAAAATAATAATAATTCTTGAAAACTTCATTCACTTGTTTGAGGTTTGTTTTTTCTTGCTTTTTTTGCCATTGAAGGCAGCACAGCAAGGTGTCAACACAACAATAAGGCATTTTGTTGCCTTATAAAGTCGATACAGTGGGCATGCAAGCAACAGTTTCTTACACATACGTCAGTCAGACAGCAGAGTAACAGGGAAACATCTGGCTCTTCATTAAAAAATCAAAACATGGCAAGCCAGAAAATCAATTATAGTCAAGTATAGTTGCTAATGTTCTATAGAGCTGAGGACCACTGCAGAATATTGTGATATATTTTTCACTACAATTGACACCTTTCTTATTAAACTGTTTTTTTTCATTTGTTGATATAACAATATTGATTAGTGCAACACAGATTGGATGTTACTGTAAATTGTGAATCACAGAGATGTGGACCTATGTGGAAGTTGTGATGAGCTGAAGTTCATATGCATGAGAGTTGTTAAAGCCTTCAAAGTTCCTAATGAAGAGATGTGGATGACGTTTAACATGTAGAAGAAGGATGGATGACATTAAGCTATAGAGGGCGGAGTGATAGTGTGAAGAAGCTGAGACATCACCATATTCTGCAAGAAAAGTGCGAAATTTTANCGTTTAACATGTAGAAGAAGGATGGATGACATTAAGCTATAGGGGGTGGAGTAATGGTGTGAAGAAGCTGAGACATCACCATATTCTGCAAGAAAAGTGCGAAATTTTCTTCTCAGGTTTCATTCTTTCATCTGTCAGCTACAGTAGAAGCAAAGACAGCTGCAGCAAACTGTGTGTCAGTAATTTAATGTAACGATGTACCACCTGGTTGTGTCTTTCTCCAGATGTGCTGGACAGCATGGCGAGGTTCCACGTCCAGGGAGTTTTCAACTACAGCATGCTGACTCTGTCCGACCACGAGAGAGTTTTGTACGTTGGAGCGCGGGAGGCACTGTTCGCCTTGGACCCCAATGATATTAGCATACAGTTACGGCCGCAGGTAATACAAACGCACAAACACACACACACACACACGCACACACACTTTAAAAGCTGTCACTAAAGAGGATTCAAATTTGTAAACACTAAATATGGACAACCGAGGATTCAAGAAAATTAATTCTATCTGCAACACTGTCTTACTGTCACTGCAAACACGCCGGAGCTTACTGAAAGGCTTTTGAAGCAATGCATTAAATTAAATGATAACACCTTAGATGTAATATCACAGAGCAGCATGACGGACAGTTCAGGAACAAAAACACATCATCTTCTCTACAGTACCTGGTTACTGAGCACAGCCGAATAAAACACACAATTTCAAATCTGCAATTTACATATATTAAATTCAATTATGATATAAATTGTGATATAATTATTATATAAAAGCTTTAAAATTGCAGAGGTTCAGCTTGGATAAGCAGGAAAGGAAACATAAAGCATAATCTCTACCTTTGCCATACTTCTTGGCTGCCTATTAACTTACAGACTGACCTTAATTTATTCTCCTTTTTTTTTGGCTCATTTTTGAATGCAAGGACGTTTGAGAACACACACACATGCAAAAAAAAAAAAAAATTCTGGCAGATCAAAGAAGGTAACAGTACAATTATAAAGTCGACTGACTCATACTAGTTGTTGGGTCTTTTATTGGTCTGGCCTGCACTTCTTTTATTAAATCTCTGGGCTTGTATAAGCTAATAATGTATAAACTGTCAAGCTATTTAATGCCTTCTCAAAATGTATTAAAGTATCCTCCTTGAAGGGTCACAAAATTCAATAAAAATGTATTAATTGCCGCTGCTAGCTAAGAGCCATGCGCCTCTAGTATGTCATTTTTTCCGAAGCAGAAAACAACCTTGCTTTTTGGTTTGACCCACATGTGTTTTTTGGTTTTAATGAGTTGTTTTTTGAGAGGGGTTAACCACAAACCAAAGTGTTATTCTCTTTGTTCAACCCATAGAAAAGCATGTACCCAGAGCCACGAAAATGATCAAATTTAGTGAAATCTTTCCAGACTAGTTAAAGATGTAAGTTCATTAAAATTTTGTGGGAAAAAATAGATCTCCATTGTGTTACTTGGTGAATAAAAGAAGGATGTAGATGAAAGTAATGTTAGTAAGACATAGAGTTCACACGCCTGGTGTAGTTTGATGAAGAACATTAGCTTCAACTAGGTAGCCACCTGGAAGGGTTGCTACCCTTCCAGGTGGCTATCAATATTTAAGTGAAGCCAGCTAATCACACAAAAAATGTAATCATGTCAAATATTTTATCTGCAATGGACTGGTGACCTGTCCGAGGTGTACCCTGCCTCTCATCCAATGACAGCTGGGATTGGACACACACACACACACACACACACACACACACACACACACATACACACACACACAACCCTCGGGAGAGGATAAAGCGGTTTGGAAAACGAATGAATGAATGAAATATTTAATATGTACAATATTTTGGTAGGGCTTATTACTATTAAGAGGGTTTATTAGTGATTTTTTTTATTACTAAGTATTTACAATGCTAACTACATTTCTTTTTTTTTTTTTAAAGATTTTTTTGGCACAGACGCCTTTATTGCAAAGTTGGTAGACAGGAAATGGGAGAGAGAGGGGGGGTAGGCATGCGGACAAATGACGCTCCGGCCGGGATTCGAACCAGGGTCTGCCGCGTATATGGCATACGCTCTAACCACTGCGCCACCGAGCGAGCCGTTAACTACATTTCTGTCAGTCTCAGCTGTACTTTGCATTACCATACTAATACGTTAAAGATACATTTTACCTTTCATTTTCATTTTTAACCTGTTACTCATTAAATAGTATTTTGATTTTTTAATGTAAGCCTCATAAACATTGAAAAAGCTTATTCAGAGTGGTTCTGTTAAGTAAACTTTAACTACCTGGTCCTATTATACAATAATTGCTTGTTAATCAGAAGGGACTCAATATCTGGTTTTATTATATGTTTGGCGTTTTGATGTTTTATGGTATTTTGCCCATTTATTAGTTTATGTGGAAGTTATTAGTTGCTAAAAGCTTCTAATAGTTATACAGTGTGGGTACGCTGCTAAATATTAAACTTGTAATATGTGCAGCTATTAGCTCTAATATTGTACTGCTAACAGCGTAAACATATCCACTGTGAATGTGTGGGTGTGTATAAACACAAACACTCGCTCATACAAATGTTCCAGCTTTGGCCCTGTTTCTCAGAGTTTATGTCCTCCTTTTAATTTGTGGAAATCGTTTTGCTTTGAAAACTCTGGGGCAAACCTGTTATACCTGCTAGAAATACCCTTGACTTGACCTGATACACACACACACACACACACACACACACACACACACACACACACACACACACATAAACACACACAAACTTACACATACAGAGATGGTGAAGCCTCAGAGACTCAATCTGGTTTTCCTTTGCTCTCTCAATAATTGCTCCATATTGCAATCAATACAATTACAGCAGGCAAATGAAGGTGTAGTGAGCAGCCTGCAGCGGGTTGGGGATTGTTATCTGATTTACCAACGTAATGAGCAGTTATTAGATGCATGCGCGCACATATGTGCACACACTGTCACCCGCAGCACAGGCCCAGGCTGTTTGAATGAGGGTTACAAGTCTTGCGGTAATGATAAGACCACCTGTTGTCAGCCCCCAGTGTGTAATGTAGAGGGAAGGAGACACAGACGCCAACACAGAAAAATGACTCAGTAAGGAAAAGGGAATAGTCCACCCCTCTGTCACCATCTGCCCATCACTCTCTCACATCCCCTCCCTCTTCATTTCTTTTAAATGTTACTCTTTTGTGTGTCTGCTGCTGTTTATGCAGTCTTTCTTCATTGCTTTCATGTCTGTATTTCTTCCCTGGATATTTTCTCAAGATTTCTTCTCAAAAATTTATACTTTTTTGGCAAGACGCAGCTCCCATAAGTGTTTTCTTATACATTATTTAGTTGTGTTTTTCCTCATGATGCCTGTGGATAGGTTTCCACTCGTTCATTCATTAATTTCTATCAGTCATTCCCATGTGGTAACTCAGGCAACACTGCCACAGTTTTGAGTAAACTTGCCATAATAATTCATCTCAGCTCTATTATATCTTGTTCTTGCATTTTAAAAAGTATGATTTTGGATACGTGTATGTGATATCTCCATGGCCCACATAGGAGAATGCAACAGAATTTCTACAACTAATCACATGTGGCACACTGCATGTTAAGATGACCTANGCTCTATTATATCTTGTTCTTGCATTTTAAAAAGTATGATTTGGATATGTGTATGTGATATCTCCTACAACTAATCACATGTGGCACACTGCATGTTAAGATGACCTGGTATTTGTCTTCACAAGCTGTGCTTGCTTCTTTAAATACTCAGGTGCATTGGTTTAAACCACAGATCTTACAGGTAATCCACATTCACTGATCCAAATAATTAATTCAGATATTAATATTTAATCAATGTAACTTAGTATCTCTGGTAACCATGGGAATGCAATGTGGATTCAGTGAACATTGGTAGAAAGAGATTAATAATTTCAAATGAGACTTACCACTGAAATATTATCATATTAGATCACTGACTTCAACTTAGCTACAACAAAAATTGTATTGTGTTGAGAAACATATATTCAGCTCATATTCTGTATATGCAAATATTGGATGACAAGTTAAGTTTGTTGCAAAGTCAGAGTATTAATCTCTTCCAGTTTTTAAACCATGGTCCATCCACCAGTACTGTATATGGCAATATACATGTTGTTTGATTGCTTGCTGTTAGTTTAAAACCAGTCATGTAAATCAGAGTTTAATTCTGCATTTGCACCAGCTCTCTGCCTGTAATGACTAGTGTAATTATTTCTAATGGTGTGGAAACCTCTTAGTACACACAGTTCATATTTGGGACCCCTGTCCACAGAGCAAAGTTCAGCTATGTGTCACACAGACAGTCATTTAAAAACTACTGTAATCAACAACTGTAATATTACTAAATTGCATCAGTAAAAAAATAAATATGGACAGATGAAGTATGAAAGAATGTGCACCATTCTTTCTTCATGGTTTTTCCCCTACATGATTTAGTAAATATAGAGCAGATTGTACCTTTTGGAGGCCAAAAGCTTGTCGGTCACTGGAGTAGTACCATGCATTATGATGCCCTTTCTTGCCAGTGCTTTTTTTGATCCTGTAAACAATGGCACAGTCATCAGGGAGTACTGCTGCGAAAAATACCTCTTGTAACCATCATTGGATTTAATGGGGGGCAAGCCAGAAACACTGCTGCCAAGAACTGAAGTAGCGCTTCTTAAGTTTACCACCTGTGTCACTCAAGTAGTGGACTAATGTAACTGACTTAATTATATTTGTAGTTCATGATGAGCTAGTGTAAATTAGTAGCCCAATCTACCAAAGACCCCTCTGTGGATTCGAAGATGCATCTGCGTTAACAAGCGCCCATTATGTACATGTTATGGTGCTTCTTTGTTCTATTTTGTGCAGCAGGTAAAATGACAATGTGGAAAGTTTCCACATTTCTGGCATGATGTATCTCAAAATTAACCCTATTAGAAGCAAATATCATGGGATGTTTACTTTATTATTCATAGTCTACGTCAATGATTGAAGATACCTGCAAACCAAAAACAGTCAACATATTATATGTCTTGGAGATGTCCACATCACACACGCCTCTTGCTCTCTCTTCCAGATCGACTGGCCAGCC
>JANJYP010107092.1:0-11577 GCA_024605115.1 Rastrelliger brachysoma | reverse complement strand
TCTCTCTTTATCTCTCCTGCAACCAAATGAACGCTCTTCCATGGAGGTAGTACAACCACCTTGGGCACCGAACGACCAGAGGGGTGATTTTTCCAAGCAAGAGGAGCCCGTCAGCAAGAGACGCATCGGGTGAAATCGGAGCCTCACCTCCCTCCCCCCCTCCTCCTCTTTCTCTCCATCCCCACCGCACCCCCCCCTTCTCCCTCTCCAACACCAACTCCTCCACCCCTGTGTGCTTGGCTCAGGTTGATATACAGTAGCCTTCATGGGGTTATAAAAAAAAAAGAGGGGGGCGGGAGAAAAAAAAACAACCTTGTTGCGCCCCCTTTTCTAACTGTCTGCGTTCTACTTCAGCTTTTTTGAGGAGGGGGGATGACTGTTTGCGTTAATGTCTCCATCCATGTCTCACCAAAGCTGCCCCGTGTCTCCGGAGGGAGCCGCATTCGTTACCACCTCAGCTTTGGGTAAGTGTGGTTTATTTAGAATTCATCTTTTTTCATTTAGAAGTCTTAGTTTTTATATGTAAAAAGATTTGAAGGACATTTATCTCTGGTTCTCTATTTGATGTCAAATGTGGTGGAAAAAGCAAGTCTATGCCGCTCAAACCTTTTCAATATGTCAGCAATGGGCACAATCCCAATTCTTTCAGTCTCTCTTTTTACTTCCTCTTTTTTCCTCTTACTTTTGCTTTCTTAAATAACCTCAATGTGCTCCTTAGCGGTATTGCTGTTGCCACTGCTGCTGCTGTTGGCTTCAAAATGAGACCCCCATGAAATGAAAAAGAGAACTGCAGCCGTTTGACTTTGATTATATTCAATATGCTGAGAGGGAAGAATCCTAGTGGTGCTGCTGCTGCTGTCTTAAGACATTTCCAACATTATGTTTAATGCTTTTTTTTTGGACAGGGGGTGTTAAATCAGAATGTGATGCATAGATGTGCAGCAGCTCAAGGGTTTGGAGTAATTTCCACAGCATATGTTACTTTTCCTGTAGTATGAATTTTTTTTTCCCAGCATCCAACATCCAGTGTTTAGGGGTGAATCGTTGAGTCAAAGAAAATGCCACTTACTGCCATGATTCTAATGAAAAAGTGCAATAATTAGAAAAAGGCAGCATTAGCATGGTAATTTGCATATGGTTACATACATACATATATAAAGTAAATGATCATCTCAATCCAAATGTGATTTATTTGATTATTAATAGTCACTGAGAGGGGTTAGGGTTTGAATTTGCAATGTAATCAATGTAAAATATGCATTTTGATGGTTTGCTTTCTGTGTGTGCGTGTGCACATGTCTGTGGGTTTGTTTGCTTATGTGTATGTGTGTGAATGCTTGTGCACGCACCTGTCTTTTTTTCACTCCAAAGGTTACTAAATGGTTTTCTGGGGGAGGATTTCTAACCGGCGAGATGCTGCTCGTACTCCTGCTGACAGCCTTTTCTTCTTCCATCTCCGGCACCCTCTCCTCCTCCCTCTCCTCCCCCTCCATGTCGGACGGACCCCCGATGGCAGACCCTTCCGCCTCGTACTTGATGGCTGAGACCTGCAGCGCCTGTTCCTGCATGTCGGTGGAAAACGTGCTGTACGTCAACTGCGAAAAGATCACCGTCTATCGACCCACGCAGCTCATCCCGCCGGCCTCATCCTTATACCATCTGAACTTCCAGAACAACTTCTTAATCATACTCTACCCCAACTCATTCCTCAACTTCACCCACGCTGTGTCGCTGCAGCTGGGGAACAATAAACTGCAGAACATTGAGGGTGGAGCGTTCATGGGGATGAGTGCGTTGAAACAGCTGCATCTGAACAATAATGAGTTAAAAGTACTGCGAGCAGACACTTTCCAAGGGATAGAAAACTTGGAGTACCTTCAGGCTGACTACAACTTGATAAAATACATTGAAAAGGGAGCATTTAACAAACTGCATAAGCTAAAAGTGGTGATCCTGAACGATAACCTCATACAGGCACTTCCTGACAACATATTTCGCTTTGCCTCGCTCACGCATCTGGATATAAGGGGGAACAGGATCCAGAAGCTTCCTTATTTAGGGGTTCTGGAGCACATTGGGCGCATCGTAGAGCTGCAGCTGGACGACAACCCCTGGAATTGTACCTGTGACTTGGCACCTCTCAAGGCATGGCTTGAAAACATGCCCTATAATATTTTTATTGGAGAGGCCATATGTGAAACACCTAGTGACTTGTACGGGAGACTCCTGAAAGAAACCAACAAACAGGAGCTTTGTCCCATGGGAACCGGAAGTGACTTTGATGTGAGGATGCCTCCCCCAATGCCTGATAATGGGCAGTCGCCCTCCAAAATGTCCCCAACCACCATGGCTCCCATTGCCACAAAAGTGCCAAAAACCACTGACTCATCAAAGATTTACGGTAATGGCATTGTGGCTGGTTTACCTCCTTTTGGAAGAAATAGCCAGATTGTTTCCTTTCAGACGCGGACCCCTCCGTTATTGTGTCCACAACCTTGCAGCTGTAAAGCCCACCCATCTGACTTTGGCATTAGTGTCAGCTGTCAGGAGAGGAATATCAAAAATCTAGCTGATGTCATTCCCAAACCCCCAAATGCCAAGAAACTTCACCTGAGTGGGAATTACATCCGTGACATAAGCCCGACTGATTTCCAAGGCTTTGAGGGATTAGATTTGCTACATCTAGGCAGCAATCAGATCGTCACAGTCCAGAAAGGTGTGTTTTCTAACCTCACTAACCTGAGGAGACTGTATCTGAACGGGAACCAGCTCGAACAGTTACACCCAGAGATGTTTTTGGGCCTCTCAAACCTACAATACCTATATTTGGAATATAATGCCATAAAAGAAATCTTAGCAGGCACATTTGACTCCATGCCGAATCTCCAACTCCTGTATCTCAACAACAACGTTCTGCGGAGTCTCCCCGCCTATGTGTTTGCAGGTGTCTCTTTAGCCAGACTGAATCTGAAAAACAACCATTTCATGACCCTGCCAGTGAGTGGTGTCTTGGACCAGCTGCGGTCATTGACCCAGATAGACCTGGAAGGGAACCCGTGGGAGTGTTCCTGCGATCTAGTCGCCCTTAAACTCTGGCTAGAGAAGTTGAGTGATGGAGTGGCTGCCAAAGAGGTGAAATGTGCCTCCCCTGTGCAGTTTTCCAACATTGAGCTGCGCCTCTTGAAAAATGAGATATTGTGCCCTAAGCTTGTTCCAAGGCCGCCGTTTATTCTCACTAGCGCCACTCCTGTTTTGACCTCGGTGTCGCCTGCTGGAGTTGGTAAAGCCCCACCCGGAGGGCCTGTGCCTCTCTCGATTATGATCCTCAGCATCCTCGTAGTGCTAATCCTCACTGTGTTTGTGGCCTTCTGCCTTCTAGTCTTTGTCCTGAGGCGGAATAAAAAACCTGTGGGCAGGCAGGAGGGGCTGGGGAATCAGGAGTGTGGCTCCATGACGCTGCAGCTCCGCCGACACAGCCACAAATCAGGCAAAAAAGGCGCTATCCCCGGAGATGACTTGGGAGGCGAGGCGTTCATCCCCCAGACCATCGATCACATTGGGAAGAGCCACACCTGTGGGATTGGACGTTCCTCAGACATGGATGCTGGGTTCAAGTTCGCCGACTCACAGAGGCAGAAGATTATCCTCCGAAACAACGCTGACAAGGATAAAGACTCGCTTTCCACCCTGGAGCGCAACAAGCGACTCAGCACCATCGACGAACTGGAGGAGTTCCTTCCCCACCGAGAGCCCAGCATGTTCATCCAGAACTTCCTGGACGGCAAAAGAGATTTCAACAGTATAGGCATGGGCGGGTATGAAATCCGCTACCCAGAGAAAACACTAGATAAAAAGATGAAGAAGTCATCGCTGATAGGCGGGAACCACAGTAAGATCGTGGTGGAGCAGAGAAAAAGTGAGTATTACGAGCTGAAAGCCAAGCTCCAAGGAACGCCTGATTACCTGCAGGTGCTCGAGGAGCAGACTGCACTGAGTAAAATGTAGGGATTGTTATGTTTGATTTAGTGCATTGATTACACACACATACAAACACATATACATAAGAAAGTCAGACACATATACAGGCAGATAGACATCAAAGCACATCTGCCTTTCTNACACACACACACACACACACACACACACACACACACACACACACACACACACACACACACACACACACACACACATACAGCAAAAAAAGTGCCTTCTGGTAATCCTTAATGACCAATGCAGAGATGGACAAAATGGCTCCACACTACAAAGCTATTACTAGAATCAGCGTGGATGTATGTCACAGTTAAAGACCTTTTGGATTATCCATGCCACCACATGTATGAATCCCACATACATAACCACAGGACACCCTAAAAGCAACCAGACAGTTATAGTATTTTTGCTGCTATTGAAATGGGTTCTTATCTGCTTTTTTTGTTGTTTCTTGTTGTTTTTCTCCTCCTTTTTTCCCCACCAAATCAAAGGGTATTGAAAACAGTGCTTGAGAATATACCTCGCGGTCAACCCTCATTTAGAGAAAAAAAATGAAAGAAAGAGAGGGAGAGAGAGGGGGGGTGTGTGTGGAAGGAGGGCGCTTCGGTTGTTTTCTTTGGCTCCGGAAAGTATCCTGGGATGAGATCAACACAAAACGGTGACTCAAATGGATGATACTTTGCTTTTTTTTTTTCATTTTGTGAGGATACCTGTTTGTTCTTTGGGAATCTTTCTGGAGTCGGCTGCAGACTCTCTCTGCCATCTTGTCTGGATTACTCACCAGTAGCAGAACAACCTGCTCTATGCTGGGAGGCTCATGTTTTCCGTTCGCGCCGTGGGGAGGAGAAAGGGGGTGGTGGGGGGGGGTTCAAAAGGCACTTCCAAAAACTATTTTTGGGGGGAATGATTTCATGACTTGTTTTCTTTGTGTAAAGAGCCATGTTAAATATAGTGTCTTCTGAATGGAGTTGTGTTTTCTCTTCAAAGTTGCTACTTAAAAAAAAAAAACTGTATGTTTTTTTTTGGGCGAAATCTAACGGCACATACACTGTCAGAGGATGTTGTTTCTGAAAAAGAAAAAACACACACAAAAAAAAACAAACAAACAAAAACCCAAGGATAAAAAATTACAAAGCTGCTTGCCATGTAAGCGTAACCTGGAAATTTATTTTGTAAGTCTTACATTATTTGTATCTGTGGGACTGGTTTGTAAATTACAAGGAGAGAAACATCTACACATGCACACGCACATACTGTGTGACGGAGCATCATCATCAAGAGACTACAACCCAGTAATGTCAAACAGACCGCTAATATAATTCAATCGGTGATCTGTGATCAATCTACTACCCCCCCCTTCTACACCCCCTTCTTGTCAGCTCTCAATTCGTAGTAAAAAAAAATAAACAAAAACTAACAACATAGTTAATTTATTTTTCTATACAGGATTATTTAAATAGTTATTGGTATTATTTAAAAAGAATAATACAAAAAGAGCGGAAAAAAAAAAGGACTTGAATGACTAGAACGACGTATCAGAGCTAATTCACGTCACCAGAAGTGACTGCTGAGTTGTTTATTAAGGGTTTCTGTTTCTCCTCAGTTTTATTTTTCTTTTTTTTTTTTTACTGAAGAACCCGACCCCTGCCCGAAAGAGAGAAAGAGAGAGAGTGGGTGGGGGCATGGTTGTGAAATGTGATCTGTGATGTTTCCTGTTTATTGTGTCGCACGACAAGCCGAGGCCTGATAGAGTCTGTGAAGTTTCAAGCAGTTTCCTTATTCTTATATCTCCCACAGTATCTTGTAAAGGGTTTCTTATTAACATTATGCAACCAAAATAATTGTGCATTAAACTTGATATGGTTCTGGATTGTTTTTTTTTTTTTTGTTTTTTTTTTGGGGTAGGGGGAGGTGTATTCACGAGCGGTGGGAGGCGAGCGAAAAAATCTTTGGTTCTAAAGTCGCTCTAGAGAATTGGGTGCAGAATCATATCATAAAACACCATGTGCAATATTAGTAAAAAATGCTCAGTCATGACGGCTTCAAATAATTTTTTTGTTTAATTTATTTAGTTTGAGGTTATATTGTCGAGACAGGTTCTATTTCGAAATTCTTTTTATCAACTTAACTCTATCCAGTCCTTATTTAAAAAGTATTGTTAAGTTAAAATTATCAGTGTTTATTGACATTACAATTGAATAGAATGTATCATGGAAAGTATAATAAATACAATTTTCTATCAGTCATAAATCTCCTGTATATTGGTTAATTTTCTCTTGTATAATCATGTTGAAATCAAGGTATTAAAATCAGCACCTATTTGCACTGTGTCCCCCTATTTCTTTTAGTTGACGTCCTTTTTTTTTTTTTTTTTTTTTTTTTTTTTTTTTTTTTTTTTTTTTTTTTTTTTTTTTTTTTTTTTTTTTTTTTTTTTTTTTTTTTTTTTTTTTTTTTTTTTTTTTTTTTTTTTTTTTTTTTTTTTTTTTTTTTTTTTTTTTTTTTTTTTTTTTTTTTTTTTTTTTTTTTTTTTTTTTTTTTTTTTTTTTAGCTTTTTTCCTAAGCTGCTTTTCTACAAAATTGAAAAAGAAAAATTCTGTCATTCAAAACTACCAATATTCCTTCATACCCCGCTTCCAGGTTTTTCACAGAACGAGTTGGACTGTCTGACAGCTCAGTGTTGGACAGGATACAGCTCAAGTGACAGAATGTTGTACTTGTTTTGTTCATGTGCAAACACAGACTGGCCTTCGAGCGTTAATATATGTTTGCCTAGTTGGATAAATTTGAGGAAAGTGGCTGTGGAGAGACAAGCAAACTGCTGATTGATACTCTTAAAATCATACAACCATGACGTATTCTGCCTCTGAGTTAAAAGGCACATCTGAAATGTTGAAATATATGCATTGAAAACTGGTTTTATTGCGTAATTCTGTCTCTATTTAAGCAATTTTATGTAATAAACTAAACGTATAGACTTAGTTTAGGGTTAGGGTTGGGTTTAGAGAGTTTTTTTATGCAGTATCTTGTGGTTTAAATATCCATAAATCACATTTTAAACATGTATTATAACCAAGTAACCTCATTTCATTTCATCCTTTTTTTTTTTTTTGTGAAATCCATGCTCAGGCGTCTCCATTTCTTCCTCTTTCTTTCTAAGTCTTAAAGCTTTTGTGGCACAGACCTCATTGTTTTGGAGGTATCATAGATCCGTCTGTTTTTAGACACCCATCAAACATTAATGTTTGTTCCATTTTAGGGTTAAAAAAAAAATTCAGATTTCCTGTTTCTGTGTTAATCCAACTTATGGGGCTTTTGGGAACCCAGGTAGCAGAAAGTATGACTCATCCAGACGCCAGAGAATTGTCCTCATTAATTATTAATACCCTTGACAGTTATGAACTAAAAAAGGGACGTGGGATGGGGATATGAATCTGATATGTTCACCCCCCTCTCTCTATATTTTCTCTCCCCCGCATCTTTTTCTACCTCCTGTCATATTTTTGATCATACTGCTTTGTTATACAGCTGAAATATCATTTTTATATTTAAAAAAAAAAGACTCAAATTGGCTGGAAAAAAAGAGTCTTTATTGTACTGCAGTGACTTGGCTCCTGTGCAGTGTTCTGTTCCTAGAAGCTCCAGGGGTCCTTTGGGCAACTATTCGAGAGGGGGGATTGCAGTGGAACTGAAAGCTGTGTTCGAACTGAAGGTAGAAAGCGTTTAATTATGGAATTGGCCACTAGGGGCGCTTTGAGATCAGAACACAACCAAGAGCGGGAAATGGTGTGAGTGGACTGCAGGAGGAAAGCAATAAACACAGAAAGGAAAATGTGTGTCTATGAAGGATGACCAAATGGAAAAAAGGATGCAATATGGTGCAGTGATTATCTAAATCTAATGATGAATTTGGTAGATATGTGTTCTCAAAATCTATAACTGAATCTATAACTTTTGGGGTTTTTTTGTGACTATCTCATACTACTCTTTATCCAGATATGTGTGTTCTAGTACAGTCTCAGGAGCAAGAAAGGCAATCAGTCAAACAAAATTGCACAAAAAGAGATATGATGATATCTCACCAACTATTATTAATAGCTTAAGATACACCATTTTTGTAATCGTTACACAATATATTTATAACATGTCTAATTAATCAAACTAATTAATATGTACTTGGAGGTCTTGGGTGTCACATTTTCCTATTTGCACATAATGGAGCATAAAAATTAAAGCAAAATAGGACTTTATTGTCTTAAGTGAATATTATAATGATAGTATAATGCTATTTTTGTGTGGGGTGCAAAATATTGCCTTTCTCTCCATTTTGTTCTAATGTAGTAGGTTTGTGTTTGTGCCTCATTGTGGATACTCTGTCAACATTTTCTCTGTCTTTTCTTCACCTGTCTCCCTTTTCTAGAGGTTTTCTATCAACAAAAAGAACAGGAATAGTGCGCTTATGAATAATAGCTGTTGTAGGAATCTCTTCATTTCATTTCCATGCAGTGAAAAAGAACCAATGCTAACTAACTTCTGAACAGAGACCTCAAGGCTTGTGCATTGTTTGCATTTGTGTTGATAGTGTTGCAGTCACTATCTGTACAAATTTGGCTATTGCAGTAAATTTTGTACCAAAGTTAGAATTATGTGATTTAATTTTGTGATGAGAGTATATGTGATCAATAGTTCCTCGTGTGTGGATTGACGTGTATTACCTCAAATGTGATGGTAACCATTCAAACATCATTCTGTGACTGTAAAAGCTTTTTGGTTGATTTTTCTAATCTTTTAAACCTCAATGTTGACATTCACTTTTTACCTAAAACAACTCCAGGGTTAGCAACATCCCTTTTTTTACCATATGGCCACATCACTAATGTTCACTAAATGTTTGTGATACTAATACCTACACCCAAGATAATATGTTTTAAATATGTGCAGTGTTGGGTTAGGGTCATCATTTCATGTTTGTGTCGTCTGACATCACTGAAATGCTGTGATCTTTAGCTGAATGTAAGAACCATACCAGTGTATTTAGCTCCTGAGCTACAAAAATCCTGCAAAAGCCCTGAAAGCTATTTTCTTAATCATCCTCTATGAGCAATCAGATATTGCTTGAACAAGCAATTTTCTACCAAAATATGAAAGGCTTGTCTTATTTCACATTAGAGATTTATTATGCCTATTGACGACACTGTGCCAATCAGGGTTTGGAGAATACCTTTTAAAACCTAATGTTAACTTTGATTGCTGCTTATGTCATTTTTTAAAATTCTCCCTAGATATTTTTACTCAAAACTTTAGAATGTATGATTTGAAAAGTATTTTTTTAGGCACTGGTTTCAATTGACCATATGGGTTTAATGTGATTGTATGTATGGCATCACTCCAACAATGGCGTAATTCTGACCACCAAACTTTAATGTTCCTTTATGACTTTTCTATTAAAATAAATGGAAACCTTTTAATGACTTTAAATATAAGGATAATACATAATATTTGCACTAAAAAGTTGTAAAGTTTTGATTTAAAGTAAAGGCAAGTTAAATCACAAAATCTACTGGTATGGTTCTTACAAATGTGTAAGAATGTCCAAAGTCTTTATTCTTAAGTTTCAATCCACTGGTGTCCAGTGTCCATCAGGGTTGAAAAGGTAAATATTCAATCTTACTTATTTTCTTTCAAACAGTATTTCTGTTTGTCCATGATTGTCCATGTATCAGCATTGGTTTCTATTTTGGTTATCATGCTACATCTCATGTTGAAGTTGAGGTATGTTTCATGACCTCTAAGTTTCTCTTTACTTGTTTATTTGGATTTATTTGGTATTCTGTTTAATTACACTGTCATTTTCTCTTTGACATCTCATTAAGCTGTGAGGGAGCATTTGTAGCAGTGGCGGTCCATGTCTATTAAATACCAACAATGTGTTCAGGAATGGTACTGGAATGTTTTGGCATCCGCCATGGTCAGACGGCCATTTGAGAAAGGATGAAAGGGGATGGCATCTCTCCGGGTTACCGCAAATTACTCAATGCATCCCCAATGAGAGGAAAACAATGCCTCTCCTCCCAACCAACTGCCTCATTAAACGTGGACAAATCCACCAGTGCCGTTCTGTTGTCAGGACTTGGCTCCAATTTTCACACCATTTTAGTGACATTCATAAAAGCCGATCACAGGAAGTCTCCTGTCAGCTGTCTGATGAAGCCGTCACAGCCTCAGGGAGTCAACTTTTGAAGAGTTCAAACAAAAGTTTGATATGAACAATTTAATGCGTGCCTTCCTGCTGTTAATCCAATGGATCTGTGTGAGTTTCATCTGCCCCTGAGGTCATGAAACTCACATGAACTTGTCTAACTTGTGTAAACTTTCAACACAGTCAAGACAGAGAATATCTTTTCACAAGAGAGAGATGTGTTAAGTTCCCAGCTTTTCCTATTTTCTCTGGCTTTTATTCAGTGCAGCCACATATTTAAAAGACAGCACTCCAGTAAAATTTCACAGCCCCTCTAGGGCCTACTTGGCCTCCATGTCCGTGCCATTAAATGAATTTCATTTCTCATTCAAGTTTTGTCCTTTGAATACAACTTTTTGCGCCAGCTTGATCTGACAAGGATAATGAGTTCCCAACCGAAATTAGATATGCATCTTCTAAAAAAGTGACACCTTCTCTTAAAAAAAATAATTGAGTGAACTAAAGTGAAGCTTGTTATTCATTATTATTGAGATATTATTATCTGTGTCTGAAGCTATTACTCAGAGAACTACTTTATATTTCTGTTTGTATTATTTGAGACAGTATTATTTTACATAGTGTAAAGTTTTAATGTGCTAGGAGCGAGGCTTAATGTGTGTATACAGCCCTGAATGAAGTCACAGTCAATGCAATAGTTGGTGTATCCACTTTGAATCCCACAACATAGATAGTTAATATTGTCTTTAACAATGGTAGACTGTGCATTATAAATGATATGTATGCAGAAAAACTGTGAAAACATTAGTAATAAAGTTTTAGAAATTAAACTAAAATTATTAATTTAAGGTTAAGTTTGAGCTCAAGGTTCATTCTTGTCCATATTTAAAACTGACCAACTGCTTACAGAAGACTTATCTGACTCCCTATAATACATATTACCTTTAAGCCTAACACCTTACGCTAATATCTTCACATATTGTGCCTGATTAGACAAAGTGCTCCTGAACTTACTCTCACTCTGTTAGATTTTGGTACACAGCGTTCATTTCTAAGCATAGCTTCACCCAACTTCCGCTCGACAAGAACTTTTAATCAACCCGAGTTAAAAAGGCGTGTCTTTTTGGGTACTGCTGTATTTTGTAGAGAGATGGGTCAATTTAGGTAGCTTGTAAGCAGCAGTAATACCTATGTGCCATACCGAATACTAAACAGGTTTTGAATAACAAGAGTTACAAAAAATAAGTGTACTCGCCACATTCAGGATGTATAGTATTGGCATAGAGGACATACTCACAGCTGCAAACAGCTGCAAAAAATTGCATATTGCACCATATGTCTCGGTTTCATACTAAATATAAAGTGTGTATACAGGTCTATATAATGTTTTT
>JANJYP010107046.1:0-27656 GCA_024605115.1 Rastrelliger brachysoma | reverse complement strand
AACTAATCAATTAATCAATACTGAAAGACTTGTTATTTAAAGGCCTATACATTTCTTTGCAATTATATGTAAACAGGTGGATATGTATGTGTGAATGTACGAGTAAAATATGGAGGGATGCTGCATCAACCAGTAAGCAGACAGTAGATTTCATATAGACTACAATTATAACACATAATATAAAAGTAGTTAGTTTATTTATGAGTTTTTTGTGTTTTGTGCCGCTTTCATTTTATTTTATATCTTATGTATTAAGTAAATATGCTATGCAATGTAAAAAATAAAATAAAAATATGTAGTGTATATACAATGTGTTTTAATGTGTGCATATGTATTGCAGAGTTTTGTACATGGTCATCTGTAGTTTACTGTTAATATTTATATATTTATAAACCCATCAAATGATAGGCATTGCAAAGTAGCTCAGGCTATAAATGAAATGGTATGTGGCATGAAGTCATACTTAAATAGTTACCCCATTACAAATAAACATTAAATAAATAAATAAATATAGACAGGTGACAGTCAGTAACACGGATACTGCACTTTAACCCTGTATTAACATGAAGTCATCTACACTAATAAAAAAGAGGCTTAATCTAGTCGCAGCATGATCCTTTATCACAGCCAAATCAGGTCACAAATATTCATGCTGGCTGATGGTATTTTGGAGCAAAGAAATGCAGAGGCAGAGCAACTGGATGGCAAGATGAATTAAGTTTTAGCTGCATTCCTCGACATTACACACTTTCGTCCTTCCTAAGTTAAATGTTATTTTGTGAGTGAGGGGTCAATATCCGCAGAGGAAACACGGACAGCTGCATAATATCAAATCACTTGCAGGTAGCAGTGAGGCTAACGCTTAGCTTTAATGTAAACAGCTGCTAAAACAGCACTAATGTTATCTCTACTACCTCTAGTTTCTGACTGATAACCTGCACTAATTATTCACAATATTATCATAATCTGACTCACCTCACGAAGCCGAAGTTACTGGCCCGTTTAAAGGGATATTTCACCGTTGCAGACGGACATAAAATGCTGTACTGTGTCGTAATGTAGCTCTAGATCAGATGCAAAAACACACTTCCTGTTAGCAAACTAAGCTAGCCAGCTGCTATAGTAATCCTGGTTAACTATTACAAAGGTCAAACAATCGTTCATGTGCATGTCAGATACCAAACACTGACTTTACTGCGTGTTTTTCCTGCCGGCGGAAAAGTCAGCAGTGCTAAAAAAAAATAATGCTGAGATATTTTGTTTCCTAGCATGGGGAAGTCGTGCCCCGCCATACTCTGCTTCTGATTGGTCGATCTTATTCCTCATTTCTAAATGTAACCAATTCAAACGAGGCAGAGAACGAGTATTAGTCAATAAGAGATAGAGGAAGGCGGGACATGACTTTGCCGTCCTAGGAAAGAAAATTTGACATAGTAGGCATAGACTGTAAAAATAGTGGGTTGTTCAATCCTCTCAAAATAAAACGGAAACTTCTACTGTATCAATATTTCAAAGATTGGACACATTAAATATTCTTGTAGGACACATTTTGGTTGGAATAAATATAATCTTGGACTACTTTAGGATGAAGAGTAGATTTCAAGTTAAAAAGGCAACACAACTTCTTTTTTTTCTTTTTTTTTTATGCAAACAATTAATTTCGAAGATTCTCATTCAACATCCGGTGTTATTTTCGCTAATGTGATAACAGTTTCCGGCTAATTTAAGCTTGCTTATTGTGGATGCGTGGGATGTATAGGGGTAGAGGAGCTCTTATAAATGCATCCAGGGGTGGGAGGAAAACTCATATTCTGCCACAATACTGCACCACTACTACAATTTAAAAACATATTACAAGTAGCCAAAGATCAATTCTTTACAAAATCCTGCTTATTTTTCGTCTACATTGTAGAGCTGTACTGTATCAAAATTTTGAAATATAATCATGCACCCAGCAAAAAAGTAGTAATCAAAGCAAAATGTGTCCTAGTCTGTTTTAGACTCTAGAAAAGTAGCCACTGTTTGCTGTGATGATGATATCTTAACCTACTTTATGACGTTAATTACCAGATGTGCTATTGGTCAAAAATGAATTGGTGGAAGTTCTCACTTTTTTAATGGAAGAAGCCATGTAATGGTGTGGGTCTACGTTTACCCAGCATGGGTACAATTACATCCTGCAGTGATACACCATCCCATCTGGCTTACACTTAGTGGGGCCATTATTTGTCTGTTTCTTTTTAACAGGACAATGACCCAAAACACCTCTCCAAGCAGTGTAGGGGCTATATGACCAGTATGCTATATCAAATGATGTGGCCTCCACAATCACCCAACTTTAAAGCTAACTGAGATGGTCTGAGATGATTTAGACTTCAGAGTGAAGTATAAGCAGCCAACA
Source organism: Rastrelliger brachysoma (assembly GCA_024605115.1). NCBI lineage: Eukaryota > Metazoa > Chordata > Actinopteri > Scombriformes > Scombridae > Rastrelliger > Rastrelliger brachysoma. The sequence continues at coordinate 25,255 of JANJYP010107046.1, read as the reverse complement.
AGTGCTCAGCATATGTGGGGACTCCTTCAACGCTGTTGCTAATGCACTGGAGGTGACCCCATCAAGCTGGTTAGGATATTGGAGAGTGTGCAAAGTTGTCATTACAGCAAACGATGGCTGCTTAAGGAATCTAAAATGTGAGTGGGGGTCCAAAGTATCCAAACATTTGACCAGTGTTCTAAGTACACTGTTTTTATTGGAAACGTATTCAGAGTGCTCATTGGGAAGAAAAATGGCTATGTGGACTGATAGGACATTATTAAACTGTGTGTGATAGTGTCACTGTTGTAGAGGTGGACCTGTTTTAGCTAGGTAGGTAATCCAGTGATTGTCAACCTAAAGTCAGGCCCCTCTAACTGATCACAAAATTAATTTAGGATGCCCTGAGATGACTAAATGAGAAGGAAAATAGAAAATAAAATTCTGGTAAACAAACGCTTTTTCTTAATTCCTTTGGTAAATATTGGATCATTTGATCTCTTTGGGCCTTCAGCTCTCAAAGAAGTATAAAGAGGAATAAATCTTCGGTGGGAACAAATTAGACACAGGACACAGTTTTATTTTTGAGAGGGGTACAAACCAAAAGGTTTGAGAGCCACTGGTATCCCCCTTACTGACTAGCTTATTGTAAAATCAGAATCTGAAAACTAACTGGGATCTTTCAGATGGATGTAGTGGAAGAGTAAAAAGTGTATTCAATTTTGCTGAAATGTAGTGAAACACAATTTTTTAAAAAAGATAGGAGAAAATGAAAATACACAAGCAAAATACAAGTATTTCATAATATGTATTTAGTTACGACCCACTGCTGCTGCAGGAGTTTCTCATGGAGATCCAGGTGTTAAACCCAAACATGTGATCTGATTAGGATTAGGATCCCACTGCTGTAATCATATTGTATCACAGAGGGACATTTAGAGAGGAATGTCTCTTTGACACTGGACAAAGCTTTTTTTGTAAGGAGTACAAGCCAAAAAGTGAGAACCAGTGGATTCAGTCATGATTTTCATTACTGTAAAATCATGAAGCTAAAAACAAACCTGCAAATGTATGTCAGATAAATGTAGTGCAGTAAAGAGTGCATTCTTTTTTGCTGTAATATAGTGAAACAGAATAAAAAGTAGCAAAAAATGGAAATACACAAGCAACATAGTACTTCAACATTTAGTTCATGTACTTAGTCATGACCCACCACTGGCTGCAGGAGTTAGGTGTTACACTCAATCCCATGACCTGATTAGGATTAACATCCCACTGCTGTAATCATACTGTATCACAGAGGCTCACACAGATTTAAACACACTGAAATCTGATCAAACATCATCTCGTATGACAGGTGAACAGTGTCAGAGCTTCATACCAATGTGTATACAACGCCACCTGCTAACACAGCTACCGACATTTGTGATGCTTGCTGTATCTATTAAGTTATGCTGTCATTATTTTCGAGGCACAATTTGGTTAACAGTTGCTTTGAAAATATGTCTTAAATTTTCTCAGCAGTATATATTAAAATCCTAATTGGGTCATAGAATTTGGTGCAACACCTTTAACCACATGGGACAAATGCTTACCTACAACTTTCATTCAGTAAACACAGTATTTGGTATCATATGACACCTGTAATATCCGTATGAAAAGAACCATTGTGGACAAAACAAATTTACAAACATGTTTAATAAGTTTTCTGGGGAAAATGGCCCCCAAAGGCACCATGCGTCTTTTATTGTTAGATACATTTGTTTGGTTACATAGTCCAACCTCTACTTTGAAGTATAAAATTGCAATGCACAATAGTAACAAAGACAATAGTAAACCACCTTAAACCGAAACAAAAACAAAACAAAACAAAACAAACAAAAAAAAAACACTGCCCACACCATTCAGAATATGATACATTAGATATCTCATTATTAATTATCAATATCAGCACAATCACACATTATTTTCAGTGAAGCATATGGCAAACACTGAAAGTCAAAAGACAACAGAATCAAAACAACATTAATCTTGATAATAGCAAAAAAAAAAAAAAAAGTCTGTATAAAAGATAAACTGAGAGACCTGCTAGAGGAGTGTTATTGTATCTAGCTTGTGAAATATGACATTCAAAGCCAGGTGCAATTATTATTCCACTTATCTTAAACTTTGAACCTTTATAGAAAAATTGTCCAGTGAACCACACAGAGTAGACACTTATCACTTGTCTGGCAAGATCCATGGGTTGACAGTAATCCTGTCTCTAGTATGAGTCCTGCAATACTTTTTAACATCTCCATCATAATGGAAAATATCTTCAATACAACTCCAGTACCCCACCCTGCCCCGCCCCCCCCACCGTCTGTTTTCCAACCCTATAAATAACAATCAATGGTCATACTCCACAGCACAGAGACAATAGCTCTCATTCAAGACAATTCTTTAGTATGATTTTAAAATTATTTCATGTGTAATGTCAGTAAAAAACAATGTCTTAAATATAAAAACTGAACTTTTATCAATGAATGCATCTTCTCCACACATCACACGGAGAAGGGTGAAGCAAATGAGCCGACTTCACAGCATACAATCTCTTTTTTAAACAAAAGAAACAGTGATTAACTTCTCTCCACTTTAACCATGGTCTCTGTGCTGAGTTACTTGATCACAAATATGAACATAAAGTCCCCGAAAAATACTCCTATGTAACACATATTCCTTTAGCATCCACTGACTCACAGTACAGAAACATTTTTTTTTTCAATTAGGCTACATAACTCAAGGCAGAAAATAAGCACTTTTGTTGCTTCATCCCCCTTCTTGCTCTTTTAAGTGCAACCGAGCACACGTCTTCAGAGAGAAATAACAAGGGGGGTCTTGTAAAGATGGCAAAGCTCTGGCTTAATGTCAGGCTAGCAATGGTACAAGGCATCCCTAGTGTCAAAAGTCAGTTATAGATAGATGCTTGTAAGACCTGATTTTTTTTAAAAGTGTGTAATAAAACATAAAAAAGCAGAACCTAAATAATATGGTAACACAATAACCTTCTCCCTGTACACTTGAACTGTAAAAATTGGGACGATTTGTTTTTTTTTTTTCTTTGTTTTTTTTTTTTTAAACAACAGGCTACATGTAAATTAGTCATCCCGTCCCATCCATCTGTGTGCCCAAATACAAAAACTGCCTCAAAAGACGTAGATCTGAGGGGTTTCTTTCCAATTTTTCTGACAAATTAAACCAGTCCGACTATTTTTTGTTCAATTAAAAACAAGAGGTAGTAAAAAAAAAAAAAAAAGGCGATCCAAAGTGGCAGGCATTGATATAATCTTTGGAGAAAAGGCACTTGCTTTCCTAACAAACCTTCTGCAACAACACCACTTGGCTCTGGTTTTCCCCCTTCTGTGGTCCTGTTCTCTCGTCTTTTTTTTTCCAATCTTTTAAATACACGTCTCTTATTGCTCAGAGTGTGTTCCCTTGGATTCTGTTAGAGTCTTTTAAACTCTAAACACATTCTCATTCCCTCAATAAAACATTTCAGGCTCCATCAATTACCTTTACAAAAGTGACCCACTTCATCTAAAGCATGTTTAAAACACATGGAAAGTAGCTAGTTGTTTGAAAAATCCGTAATTCTTCAAATATTTCTTTGCATGTCCGCATGTTGAGATTCGCTCTTGTTTTCCTTGCGTTTGAGACTTTTTGTTTATTTTTTTTTTAAAGCATAAAATGTGTCCATGTTAGTTCGATTTAGCTTTGTTTGAATGTTATTTAGTTTTTTTTTTTCCTGGATGGCTGAGCTGGTTGAAGAGGAGATTGTGTCACGCTTTGTCTGGCTTTTCCAAAACCTCCCTGAAGAGCTGTTAGTCCTTAACAAGTCTGTAGACGTGATACTGAGCTCCGTGTTCACTTGTAGAAACCTCAAAAACAAACGCTATACATAGCAAGGTCTCCTGGGTATCGCGGTTTGTCACCACCTGAGAACAAAGCAAATATGTGAAATGAAAAAAAAAAAATGAAGCAGCACAGTCTGTTCAGATATTTTGGATTTTACATTTTCAGTAAAAAAAACAAAAAACAACAAAATAATCAAATGTATGTTACCTGTAGGATAGTGAAGTTTTCAAGAACACTGTTCATCATGTATTTTTCAGGCAAGTGTTTGAGTTTGTGGATAAAGTTGATCATGTACTCGCACATCGGAGAGCGGTGGATCCTGTAAACACACTTTCCTCCCTCCAGCCGAGCGTACTCTGTCTGCAACACACACACAGAACAGTCAAAATCATGCAGCAGCGTGTACCTATATCATCCATACTGAATGTTTGAGAAAAGACAATTAGACTATTAATGCACTTCCTTACCTCTACTTTCTCGACAACCTGCTTCCCAAACGAGCAGACTTTGGTTGAAACAGTGATCGTCATGTTCTCAATGCTGCTGTACTGGCTGCTGACGCCATAGAAAGAACCAGGGCCATCCTGCATGCCACTGCTGTTCAGGTCCGCCTGCAGAAGATATATGTTTACTTACATTAGTGATGATCATTACATACTTCAAATGTAACTAAACCACATGAACTGTAAAGTCACAAGTAAATTATTTGATGGTTTAATGCTTTCTTGCTTCTGTAAATATAATTTTTATGGTTGAGTGTGGATGCTGGGGTAAAGTGTATATATCAAACGTTTGTTTAAATGTGTATGTGGTAAAATGGTCCATTATGAAAAGTCTTGTGTATAATCTCAAGATGATAAACATGTACTTCACTTTGCTGAAAGAAATACCACACTGTCATAACAAGAGGAAGTGGTTTATTTAATCTGCACAACACTGCTGTTGCATGCGTGACTTTGAAAAGTTGTATATTTTATATGATGAAAATGAGTGATGAGGAAAATGAAAGCATGTATGAAGGAAGGAACAAATAAAACGTATGATAATGAAGATAATCTCAGATGAACACATTTTTGCAAACCCAATTTCAATGTTCATTCAGGCACCAAATTTTATTTTAAGACAAACTTGAAAGACATATCATTCAAATATAAATCAGTGAAAGAATAAGGCATATTAGATTAATAACCCACCCAAAATTTAACAAGGAAGAATGCGTTCTGAGGGCCTTTCTCATAAAGCTCTTTAAGCCCACCCTTCTTCTCAGGGAACTTGTCATAGATCTGCCTGATGTCCACAGCCTCAAGGAGCGGGTCGCTGTACGAGGGGTTGGTCTGTCCAATGTGGACAAACAGATGTTTGCTGTACTGTAGTGTAGAGAGACAGAGGAGCAAATAGGGGAAATGGTTAACCTCAAGAGCTGAGTAGTTACAAAACACATTATATCACATTGTTTAAAAAGTGACTATGGTAAAAACTGTAATGCACATAAACGTCACTAAGAACTACAGGATTTTTATGTGGCTTTAATTGGATGTTTTAAAGCCTTAAACATGAGGCAACTTACGGTAATCCTTTTTTCTTTCTTTTACATACAAACAATTTTCACTGACTAACAAGCTGTATGTATATTGGAAACCTTATTTTAAACTTTAACTCACAGTGTCTGGATCTCTTTGAACCTCCATGAAGGCTGAGTACTCCAGCATCCGCAGCTTAGAGGAGGCGATGGTCCGGTCCTGCCACACTGGCACTGCAGTCGCACTTGGTGGAGGAGGAGGCGCCAAGGGCTCATAACCTGGATGAGCACATACAGATTAATAATAATAATAATACAGTGACACTGAGCCTTTTCCATGTCATTTCCTCATGTAGTGTCTTTCTATTTAAAAACGTGTCTTAACTTCATACTTACTTGGTATGGACTGTGGTATAGGACCTGATAGGTTTGGGTATGGGGGCTGTGCAAAAGGTTTGATACTGAAAGACAATGAATGGTTCAGTGAGACATAAAAGTCTACTACAGGATCAGTGTCAGGATCAATTGTTTGCGGCACGCGTGTCTTACTGTATTTGTGTTTCTGATACATGTTTTTAATTGTGAAAATCTGTTAGTGCTAAAGTATCAGCATGTGTTGCTGCACCAGCTAAGCGTAAGTCCACCTGCTTCATGTTGATGCAAAATAATATCAATTAATTACATTTTTACTGGCAAATCCAAGAAAATCAATACAAAGTATTTATCGATTTCAATGTTTCAATGATGCTTAGGATTTGTCTGCCCTGTTCCTTTTTTTTCCGAAGCAGTTAATTTGGTGGTGGTTTACATCAGTGCAGGAAACATACAATACAGTGCAGAAGAAGAGTTAGTACAGCTTTGTGCTCACAGCTGGACCTCAGCTAGGGGGAACTTACGCATGGCTGGTGCGGCAAAGCCCAGGAGTCCTTCCCGGGTTGAGATCAGTAACCAGCCTGGTGTGCAAAAACGTTATCTGTTAAAAATGCCCTGGAATGCCCACCTGACATTCAGCCTAACCCCCTAACTTATTCAGTCATTCATTCATGCCTTTACTCGTCTCTAGCAACAGTCTTTCGCTTCAGAGACTAAATACACCCTGTTGTCCCCCCCACAGACATCTTGCGGGCTCAGTAGAGGGGTTTACTTACTCCTGAGAAGGTCCAGGCTGTCCTGCGATTGGAGCAGGCCAGAACTGGGGAGTGAGAAAGAAAGAGTCAGTTGCACTCTGGGCTGTTAATCTGGTTTCTTTAGATCAAATCCAATATCATGTGAAATGTATGCTCAAAAGAACAATAACAAAATGAAGGGAGGTCTCACTCTGGCTTGTTGGTAGGGGGCAGGAGGCAGTGGTGGAAGATGATTCTTTATCATACTCGGGGAGACGATCTGTGCAGACGATAGTGCTGCCATGTTCTGCAAGGCTTTGTCTTTAGACGCCTGATCCTACAGAATGGAAGAGAAAAATCAGAGAAATCAGCCACAAGGTGGCGCCAAACCCTAAAAAAAAACTTCTACAGCTGTGACATTGTTGCTAGTGGTATTTTCTGAGTTAAAGTTATTAAGACAATATCAGAATTCTAAAATAAATACATTTAATAAGCTAGAGGAGAACATCTAACTTTATCTTTGAAAGAGCAGCTCAACAGAACAAAGCAAGAAAAAAACAGAGAAAATGAAGCAGGGTCATCCCACAAGTATTTAAGCTTGGATCACAAGAAATTGAAAATTAAAGGTCATTGTGTTATCATGGTCACCAGAGAAAAAAAAAGAGGACAGACAGTGTATTGGTCAGAATGCTGTTTTGCATTCATGTTGCATTTACAAATGTACATCAACACAATCGAGGTGTGACTATGCTTGAAAATGGTGCTGTGTAAGGGAACAAGTAGCACAAGAGACATACAAAGCCAAACAGTTCAAGTCAAATCACACAGTAGAATTTTAAATTTGAAAAGTTACATGATATAGTTTATGCTCCACAAACTGCTTTAATTTCAATGTTTCAAACTTTCCTAAAAGTTCTTCTGTATTACTGCATGTTTGCAAACAATAATCAAGATATGACTATGCAATTAAAGCAAGACCCCAAATCAAAGAGCGTAGCGACACCTTATGCAAAGCAAGCGAGATTTTGGCTTTTGGCAGAGGCTAAGGGGATTGCGCTACATCAGGCAGGATGCGCAGCAGTATTGTGTTCAAAGCGTGACTGTTTCCTAAGCATTGCCTCATTATGGGATAGCAATGGGACGGGACGCCATGCCAGCAGACAACCATAGCAGGGGATAGTGCACTGCTGCTGCCAAACAAAGGGGAGGAGGGAAGCGTATTGCACAAGTCAGATTCACTTACCAAATTCATCGCCTGAATCAAAAAAGAGAGAAACCATTAGTACTATGCAGTTCTAAAGGATTTGTTAAGATTAATTAAGAGTTTTGGTCCACATAAAACCTGAAAGTGTATAAAAATTAAAGTTGGCTTATTTATTTAAACTGCAGCCATGGTGTGAAATTATTTAACTTTAACTCAACACACCATCAGTAACAATTTTCAGTGGGGACTGGGGGTCGAGTATTACGAAAAAGCTTAACGATCTCAGTGTTTTGGAAATTGCCTACATAACATTTGGTAATGTATGCACATTTGACATAATGCAGCTCATATTAAAACAACAATAATATTTATTCTCTCATAACAAGTAAAGAGTTTCTGTTGATTGTTTTTAAGAGCATTGCTTCAGTGAGTTCTTAATAAAAATTAAACTGCATAACTGGGGAGCATATGACTTTCCCCTACAATAGTAGTATAACTGTTGAGAAACATGATGCGAATAGTAAAAAGGTTATGTCATTTTACCACTCACGCCTTTTCCTGTAATGTATTAAGTTGAATATACAGCTATTACATTCAGCTTGATGTTATATTATAGCTTGTAGTCACACTTTTTACTTTTACAGAGAAAAACTGAATTTGCAGAAATCAGCCATCTGAACATTAAAGATTGGCTTGGAAACTAACATGTTCGGGTATTTTTCACAAACAAAATACTTTTGCTTGCGTTCATAAATGCTTGACACACTTGGACATGGCATAGGGAATTTCCACCACTGCTTTTGCAGTTTGGTATTTGATATTTAAAAGCTACAAAAATAGTTTAAGTAGCAATGGTGCAATTAAGTAACCAAATGCTCTATCCAGCTAAAGGTGAAGCATAACCAAATCAGTATGTTTAAATAAATGTTGAGTGAGTGGTATGTACGTATGATCGTACCACGATTATGAATGGGCTCATGAATATTAATTCCACTACAGAAATATGTCAGGTTATATGAGGTAGGAGAAAATATGGATTGCAAAAAGCATCTATAAAATTCCCAGAACTATGACTGAAACAAGAAACAGAAACAATGGAAGAAAACATGATTAACCCCTTTCAAGCAGAGAGGATAGAAACCTATCCTATCCTAACCCCAACCCTTCTGCTACGTGTTGGTACTTTTTCAGTGAACTCAAATTGATTACCAAAAAAAAAAAAATCTTATTATTTCTACTCTAGATAAACACTTGTGACTAGTGATTCTTTACACAATCACTTGTCACGGTCAAAGTTTAGGCAACATAAAGAAATAAAGAAATCAGTTATTCAGTTTGCTTGAGGTTGGTACTCTCCCCTGCATAAAGCTGAATAATTTATCTCTTTATGACAGAATATTTAAAACATGACAGCTATGAATTAGTCTGCATGAAGGGGTTAATTTAAGAATGCCACAGTATTTCAGTATTTATACGTTTTTGAGTTATGTATATGTGAATATGCAAAAACAGTAAAAAGCATTAGGAGAGACCAGATGAATTTGGAAGAACTACAAGACGAAGTCAGAAAGAGTCACATGATGACTACAATGAAAGATTAATCTCGTTTCATGTTCAGTTTTAAAAAGGATATTACAAACAGACACATTAGAGGAACTAAAAGTATCAGAGTAGGGAGAGGTTTTAGGGAAAGTAGAAGTCTCAGAGGAGGACAGTTTGCTGCAGAAGCTTCGCTGGCACAGAGGACAAAGCTGGAGCATCATGCAGCTAAACAGCTTTTTGTAGGACTCAAAACAGCTTGTGCAGCATTTTTATTTTCTAAAGCAGAGGTTTTAGGATGAGCTTAATACATTTACTACTGAGTGATGATAGTGCATTGTTAATGTAGCACAGTCCTACAGTATGTAGTTAAAAAGTTTTGTCTGTGTACTGCATGCGTGATAAAAAAAAAAAAAAACAGGACTGTTTTTTTTTTCAAATAATGAAAATCTTAATAAAGTTGTGGTTGTTAAATACTTAATCTTGTTTGCCAAGCTTGCATCAATTTTCCAGCAGAAACTGGACTCTCATGAAAGCGAAGACTGTTAATAATATGCAAAAAGTAACTAGTTAGTGCAAAGCCAAGCCTTAACCAGCCCCGCCGAGCCCGCGGTGAAGCGCATACCTTTAGCTTTGACTGGATCTCGCGAGATTTTCTCCGGGCGAGAACCTGCAAGTGGCTAGAAACCTGCACAGAAGAATAGCCAAGAGGAGGGAAGAACAAAAGTAGACAGGGAGAGAAAAGACAAAGGAAGAAGAAGAAGAAGAGAAGAGAGAGAAGCCGTAACCAAAAGAGGAAAGAGACGCCCAGTCAGTGTTGCCAGAAGGCAGGTTGGCGGCACCTACCTTGATACCCGCCTGGTATTCTCGAACTTTCTTCCGTGCTAACACCTGTATGTGACTAGACACCTAAAAGGGTGTGAAACAGCATTTGAGCATAAAACCAACATGCACCAGGATGCATGCACACACACACACGTGCATGCAAGTGCAGACATGTAGACACAAATAAGTAGTAAGAACATAAACAGCAATATTTCTAAATACTCTATGCATACAACAGAAGCTGATTTTAAGAGTGATGATGAAAAAAGTGTATATGTTTCTTGTTGTGAACAAATCCCATAAAAAAAATCTAAACCATCAGTTAGCTGATCCTTCTAACAAGCAGTATAGCCAATATAGTTTAGTGTAATTCTCTATACCATAGAGCCCCACTGGGACCAGATGGATCACTCGCAGTTCACTGGTCATATATCTTTTAACTGCTGCCAGTCTTCCTGCATCACAGTCAATTCAGCATCTTTTTGCTTCAGTCTGGATTTCCGGAAGCAGTTCATGTATGAAGTAAGACTTGGAATGTGCTTTCTATAGTGTCATGGCTTTTTCTCTTCATCCTTGTAGATGTTGGTCATCTGCACCAGATAATCTGCTGGTCTCATCTGGCACTGGTGCTCACTCAAGCATGGGAAAGATGAATGCTGAAGGGTAGTCTATAACTATCTCACTTCTGGTGTGGTGAGCAGGTCCTGTCTGTTCTGCTGCAGGGATCAAAGAATGTCCAGCTGCCTTCATGAGCCTGTATGTTACGCTCTAGTCTGTTCCAGTGTCAGTCACAGGAAGTGCAGATGCTGCTGAAGATTCTTGTATTGCAGTCTCATGATGTGTCCCATATGGGTTGGAGGGGCTTCAGTTTGGTATGGATGTTGGGTTTGGATATTCTACCTCACAGTGGCTCAGTGATGAGCACTGCTGCCTCAAAGCAATAAGTTACAGGGTTCAAACCCCGTCCCAGGTCCTTTCTCTATGGTGTACTGTATGTCAGGCCATCTGGTCGTCGATTCAGGGCCCCGAGGGTGAGCAGGGACATATATAAGAGGTCCTTTATCCCTGATGCAATGCAGGCATTAAATCTAAAGTGAGTGCACTAAGAACTCTGTATTTATTTATTTAGTTGCTGTTTTTGTTTTTTGTTGTTACTTTTAAAGACACCTTCTTACAAGTTTTAACTTATTATAACAGCTGCTTGTTTTCCTGACCTCGTTGCACAATTACTGTCTGTTGCATGGCGTGCTGTATGTCGGCTTGCTTGCTTGTTTGTAATGTCCCGTGATGTGTTGTACACTGTTTACATTTTTTGATGAACTGGAGGAAGTCAAAGAAAAATTTCCACTAAGGTGGACAATAAAGTTATATTGAATTGAATTAATACTCCTGCCAGTGCCCCTGACCAAGGCACTAGGTGCTGCACTGCAGCTGCCAACAATGAGCAAAGGATGATCACATGCAGAGGATCAATTTCCCCAAAAGGATAAATAAAGTTCTTCACCTTCATGGTTGTTGAAAAACTATTAAAAACACATCAATAAGACACGCCATTGTTCCTTCATTTCCATATGGCCCTGTAGTTTATTTTGAGTCAGTCCCTCATACGGTGTCCTGCTGCCATAAAACACTTGCATGAGCACCAAATGTGTATCAATCTGTGATGGGAACTCGTGCCCAACAAATATAAACACACCTGCTTCAATAAAGTTTGTTAAAAACTACAAGGGCCAGCTGCTATAAAAATAACAAAACCATATACTTATGACACATTTTTAAAAGTTTACACCCTCAGCATTAGGTCTGATGGCAGTAACAAGAGATGGACTGACATTGTTAGTTTTGAATATTAATGGGATTTGTTAACAATAAGAAATACATATGACATTATTATTTAAATGATTTCTAATACCCTTTTGTTATGAAGCATGGCATTAAGAATTAAGAATTAATTTCAATTTCTGCTGTTAATGATGATTGCCACCTTTTTGGTGATGTCTAATACCTTTTATTGTCAGTAACTATAATCAGAATCATGCATACTAAAAAAATGATCCTAAATCAAGCATTAAAGTTGTTAAAACTCATTATTATAAAAATATTCAGTGTTTACCTGTTTTCTTGTGCGGGTTTTGCCTGTTCTCAGCTTGATGTACCTTGCTATCAATTCATTGCGACCTGTAACAAATAAACAGAAAACAAGGTCACTAACAAATAACACATAGATACAAAAGTACATGTAATAACATAAATTACAATACCCTACATTGGACAGAAGATGGCACTCTTGTTATACTTTGAATACATATCTCATCCAAAAAAAGAGCAGTGTAACCTTTCCCAGAGCTCTTCAGACACAGGGCAAACACACTTTTGTCATGGGTCACAGGTCAAACTAACACCTATGTTTCCTATAAGGGACCTTCATTATGAAGTTTCATGTCTTTTTTAAGATAAGCTGGGGATTAAAAGGTTGATTATATTTGTTTTACCCCAAAGTTTTCATTAGCTTGTTTCACACCTCCTTATTGTCTCCTCACATGGTCCTGTAGCCTAATTATAGAGAGTGCTTAGAAAACAGAACCATGTTTTTCATGACATAACATCTACTCTCAACATTCTGCACAAACAGGTTGTGCAGAGAACACGCTTCTATTCTGGGCCTTCATGGTCGTTTTTACATTTAGTGCCATACATGTACTTTAAGGAATAGAGCCTTTTCACTAGGGAGCAGCTGGGTTCAAGCAAAAAAAGATCTTTGGTGTATGAGAAGTGCAAAAAGCATTATTATGTTGTGCCGGGGGGAAATCAGTCCATCTTTTTCACTCTGTTTCCTTGCCAAGTCACGCTTACTGGGTTCCTGTGGCTGAAAATTGGGCCAGAGGGAGAGGTTAAACCACTGTATCATTATGAATAATGACCTAAATCTCCTAAACTTGCTGACAGAAATTTACACCAACAAAACTGGTCAGGATGTGTATGAACACACATAGACACACATAACAGACTATGTGTCTAGGAAGTCTGTCGGTTAAACAGCTTTCAGAATATCCAGACACATAATGACAGGAGAAACTCGCAAGTCCTGTTTTTTCACACACTCTTTAGCACTTGGCCTCCAGAAGGCACTGGTTATTGCAATTACCATAAAAGTACTGCAGGCCATCTCCAGCAGTCTAGCAGCACTCACTGTACTCTCCAACCAGTCAGCCCGGCGGTCAGCCAGCAGAGCAAAGCAGAGCAGAACTGTCTGCCGATACTGAGGTAGCCCCTCCTCTTCTGCCCCAGGCCAAGGATGGACACGCCCGCTCCAGCGCCTCCGCATTCCTAACATTCCTCTAAGCCTGACACATCTGTGCTAGCCAATCTGATTGGCCTGGGCCTGCGAACACAGCCAGAGCTCGGGCGAACACACACATGCTCCTATGCACTTCCAACTCTGGGAGAAGCAGGGGTTAGAGCCGGGGTGAGGGCCATTAGGTTGGGGTAGGGGGCAAAAGGGGCAGCTGATGCTGTAACTCTTGGAGGAAACACAAAGCCATAACTGTCTCTGCCAACAACTGCCACCTGGCAGCAGAGCAGCCCTTTTTCCCAAAACAACACCACTGTGTGACCCTGCACTCAACGGACACCAGCACCTGCTGCCGACCATCCCAGCAGAGGATGGCAGAGAAAGAACAATGCCAGCTTGACCCCCGCCCAACTGTCACTCTCAATCTCTTCAGCTGAAGGGCAGAGAGGGAAAAACATTATGTTGTCCCAACCACAGAGTTCTGCTATGAATTTCACAGATATCTGATAGCAGAACTCTGGAAGCAAGATAAGAACTGCAGTACCTCTCACAGAACGACAATGGTGAGACGACCTCAGTGCTGTACAGAAACTCACAGCAGACTTGCAGACTCTGATTCTCTGAGCTGCGGCTCAGTAAAATCAAGCTAAATCTATTATTTACGATTAAAGTGATGATGGAAATCATATTAAAAAAGGAGGCCAAATAGTTTTTTGTCTAACATGCGTTGTAAAAGTGATGAGCACAGTGATGGCTTGCTATTGTGCGGTAAATCAAAAAGTTTACCACATGTTTTGTTCATCTGTTGAACAGTGCAGCTCTGTGGCTGTGAGCTGAGACGATATCTCCAGTTTCTCCACAACATCTGGTTGGTTTTGTGATATTTCAAATCATTGCGTTTGTTTTCATGTGATGTACAGTTTGCTGCAGAGAGGCCACTTTGAAGCGGGTCGGGCAAATAACTCCAGTGTTTGATTTCAAAGTTTCAAATAAACTTTTTTATAAAGCTGGATGTTATAATGATTCTCATTCTCAGGCACAACTTTTGCCGTATGGAAAAAGACAATCTGGATCACAATACCACTGCAATAAACTGAATAATACTGTTACACCCCTAAACAATATAGCATTACCAGCAGATTCTACTTTGATGCAAAAAAGGAGCTATGCAGCTTACAGGGTCACAACAAATGATTTTAGAAGCACTGGGATGATGAGTCCCAAATCCTTCATCCTCCACCTCACGCCCCTGCATCAAGTGTTTAAATCAATAGCATTGAAAGCATTTGAAGGGCTACCATAATCACTCAGGAGACTTGTGTTCATCCCCCAAGCTCAGTCAATAGACTCTGGATCAACTGGGTAAGTGTGTGGTTTATAAGCAAAACCTGAAGCTGAAAGTCATTGACTTGGGATGAAAACAAAGCCACAACCTCATACAGAAAAGTAAATTTCCTAGGATTGTAAAACAGAAGCTGTACATGCAAATGTGATGTATAACTTGTGCTTCTGCCTACTTTTTCTTAGAGCAGTGACCCAGTAGTACTGCTTGTATCAGTCTTACAATGAATGAGACACATTTCTCGCACAAATCCCAAAAGAAAAAAATATCAAGGACATGATCGTGAATTCATCAGTGGTAGCTGCAGCCCTGACAGCCAAAGTCTGCTCACACTTGATGGGGGGTCAGGGAGATAGTGAAAAGGTGGGTCCACACAGCAGGAGAACACGACAGGTGCATACACACAGATACATACTGGTACAATCCCATTTGCAGCCTCATTTGTCCTGTGCTTCTTATTTCCCCACACTCACTGTTTTTCCATCTCTCTACCCCCTTTTTTGTGAGCTCCTTATGATTCCCTTGCTGATTGCTCAACACCCACTCACATCGCTGCAGGCTGCCATTCTTAACCTCATCCCTGACAGGACACACCTATCTTTTTTCTTTTACTACATGGCCACTGGAATTTTCCACTTCCACGCTAAGATAGTGAGTGAAAAGGTAATCTCTCTTCACTCCCTGTACCTTCCCCCTCCCTCTCAGCCTCTATCGCTCTGTCTCTCTCCTGAACCCTTTCTCCACCCATATTCTCTCCCCTCCTCCCTTCTCATAACATTGAGGTAATCCTAAATTGCTAACATACTGCTCAGCCATGACTGAAAACATTCCTAACATCTCAGCGAGGGGGCTGACAGGGAAGCACCATGGCTGCTCAGTCATCATTACAGGCCACTCAGCACCTCCTCTTATACCTTTACACACATGTTTCTAGCAACTTTGTGCATGCAGCGGTCCTGCTGCTAATTCCTAATGTGGCCTTCAAAAGGTCAGAACAAACATAAGCCTCCTTCCAGTGCTTAAATCTTTTTTTTTCAGTACCCAGAGTGCATTGCAGGAGTGACAGCTGCAGGGCTCAGGGAGAGGTGTGTGCTTGAGGTTTGACACACCTGTCAAGGCCAGAAAACGCAGGTGAACAACATGTCAGCACAGCCCCAAAGCAAAACAAGACAGGTAACATTTTTTTCACACATACACACACGCATCTTCTCAGCATACTTGCTCTGAACCTGCAATGTAAAATGTGCCAACTATTTAATTCTACTAGGAGGGAACGTCACTGAGGCGCAACTATTTTTTTCAGTGTTTTGCTTTTAGTTTCTCTCCCTCTCCCGCTTTTTTTTTTCACAACCTAACCAGTCGAGTCAGATGGCCGCCCACCTAGAGGATGGTTCTGTTTGAGTTTTCTACCTGTTTAAAGGGGAGTTTTTACTTGCCACCCTCACCAAGTGCTTGCTAATGGGGGAATGTTGGGTCTCTGAAATAAAGTGTATGGTCTAGACCTGCTCTATGTGAAAAGTGCCTTGAGATAACTGTGATTTGTCTGGCACTATATGAATAACTCTTCAAAAGATGCCACTGTTCATAATCATCCCACTTAATTTCAGCTGGGGCATTATGTTTTGATTTTTCTCTGAATTAATTTCAGTGGACTAGTATAGAGCCTAGTTTGAGTTGGATGAGAGGATTGATACCATTCTCACTAAGTATCAGTCAGTTAAATGTAAGACTACACAGGCAGATGCAGAGTTAGCACAAAGACTGGAATTAGGGGGACACTGGTAGCCTGCCTCTGTAAAGCCTGACTCTCGCTGATAAACACGTTATATCTCTCTCTTTTTTTTAAATTGGTATATAAACTGAAGTGTAAAAACGTCATATTGTGGTTTTATGGGGGGTTATGTGTCGGGCACATAGACTTCAATCTGCCATAAAATCCAGAAAAAAACCACAAATAGTTGTTTTTCTCTTCAGTTAAAGTCAGACTACATTCTGGTCTTTATACTAAGCTAAGCAGCTATAGCTAACCAGGTTTGTATTGAATGGGTAGGCTGATTAAGAGAGTGATATAAATCTTCTCATCTTGAGAGGAAGCAAATAAGCAACTTTCTTAAAATGCCCTTAAAGGAAAAAGATGGAAAAGGTGATCATGATGCTACCTAGGAATTTTTTATGACTGTCATAGTAGATTCTCCACTTTTAAAAGGATAAAAGCATCATACTATAATGTAGATTTTATGAAAAGGAGAGAGCCAGTGCACTAACAGTGGACCCAGGCACAGGTTTTACAGTCATCTTAGTCCAGATTCTTTGTTGTTCATGTTCAAAAATAACTGGAGTGGATTAATAACATGTGTGACTTATTAAACTGAGTGTTACGCTCCTTTGAACTCTTTGTCACCCCTGAGCCACGTAAATGACTGGCAATGCTACTAGGAAGTCTAGACACTTTTGTAGAGTAGATAATACACATGTACAGTATAAAACAGCTTTTTTGCTAAGACAATGGAAATTTGCAAAGGTTTCCCACCAAAATGAAAAAAAAAAATAAAAAAAATAAAAATCCTGGCAGAAAATCTGGAATTCCCAATGAGAGGGATGACTTGCCTGCTTTTGGAGGCCACTGGGAGTCTGAGACTGCAAGGTAGACAGTATCACATACAGTGCAATCGTTAACATTCCCCTAACCTCACGTCAGGGCAGCTTTTAGGTGTCTGACGTAATCACCTTGTGAGAGGGCTTCTTCTGGGGCATGCCTTGGCTGTGCCAGCAAAGCCTCAGATGACTTATTGTAAATGGAGAGGGTGTTTAGTGCTCTAGAAAAAAACAAGCCTCTAAAAGGGGTCCTGACAGTTTGCTGCTAAGGGGGGAGCAGGTTTGTGCACAGCCGGCCTCTTTGTTGACGTTCTCATGACAAATGTACGGAGCCTGGGACACAACACTGCCCTGCTAAATAAGACTTAAGAGTTATTTAAGTAAAAGTCTGTACACAAAAATCAAACTAATAGCATACTGTAAACTGACTGCGTAAATCAGCTTAATATGTTTATTAATATATACTGTTATAATTAAACATGACCTTCAAGACTGTTTAGATTACACTTAATTAAAATGGATTAGGTTAGTCAGCCATGTTAAATAGAAATGTGTATCCAGCAGCTAAATACATATTAACATCTGTTTTTTCTTGCTCTAAAAAGTCTAGTTGTGGGAAAATAGTGAACAGTGGCCACTGTGATGTTTTAAAGACGAAAGGTAAAATCTTCAAAGTGTTTTTTTTTTTTTTAATCAACAGTCGGATAACACTCAAAAAAAAAAAAAATTCAATTCACAATTACATAAAAACAGAGAGAAACAGCAAATCCTCAAATTTGAGAGGCTGTATCCCGCAAATGTTTAACATTTTTCTACACAAATGACTTCAATCATTCATCTATTAACCAGATGATTGTTTTTTTTAGACTATTTGAGTCATTTAGTGTTTATCCAGTGCTCTGTTCCTTAAGACAGGATCAAAGGAACAACAGAAGCTGCAACAGTGTCTGAGATATCTCAGGTATGTGCTTGGCCATGAAAATCCAAATCTTCCTGACGAACGAGGGGATGAGATTCCATCTTTGGTGAATCATGCCAGAAGAATCCCATCTGACGTCAAGCACAGAAAAACCACCCAAAAAACAGAGCTTTAAAAACAAACACTAATGCAGTCTGTCTGAGACTTGGTGGCAATGATTGATGGTTTTTATGGTTGCATTGAAGCCGGAATCAATTTCAAGTTTTTGAGACATGATGGACAATAATTAAAGGGTGAGGAAGTCTTACAAAGAATGGCTTGAGGGAGATGAATTACGATGGTGAAAATAACATAATTTTACAAAACCAGAGAGAGAGGTTTGTTGAGGACAGGGCCAAGCACAACAGAAAAGGGGCAGTTCAATTCCTGTCAATCAACGTTTATCACTGTTCAGCAAAATTTCCAACCTCAAATGTTCAATATAATTAAAAGAGCGTGAGCTGTCCTAACAACAGGAATGAGAAAGTGAGGGATCAGATTAATAAAAGACAAATGCATTCAATTTCCTACACCTGGATGCTAGTGACTTTAGCACAAGACTTGCCAACACATCCATCTGGAGCTTTTCAGGGAATTAATGGCTCAACACCTGCAATTTAATGAACACACTGCAGGAAACAGCATAACTATTCCGAAACCATATGGATGTTTAAAATCTTTGACAAAACAGCGTGCCAATACGATGTTTTTGTTCTTAAGTCTTAGTTCACGCTGCGCTAATTACTGCTAATTTAATAGAAGCATTCAGGATCAAACACAACACTTCCTCAGAAACCGGCTCCAACCAGTCACCTTACAAGCAAAACTCTCCCAGCGATACCGGTGTGGGGNCCAGTCACCTTACAAGCAAAACTCTCCCAGCGATACCGGTGTTGGAGAGAACAAGCGCATGACGTTCTGTGATAAAAACAAAGAGCAGGTTTTGTGACTGAACGTGTAGTGAGGAAGAGACGAGGCCATAAAACCTTGGGCATAAAAACAGGCTGTGTTGAAAAACACTCTGAGGAAAAAGACAGGTGTAAATCATGAGTAGAGGAGGCGAGATGCTTTCAGGACAGCAATAACCTGCTCTGAGAGTGCTGGTACGACTGGAAGAACCTGCCCCTGGGTCACAGCACAACAGGTACAGACTTGTTAACGAGTTCTGCGTGGAAAGAAAACATTCACCTCAGTGTCAAAGCTGTGACACGAGCTTAGGAGGAAGAAAAGTATTTTTCTCATTTCTTTTTAGGACACTTTGGTAGATGTTTGTTTTCCTCCCGCCACAAATCTCTGTGGAATGGATGGTTTTCTCATTTTTGTACATTCATTATGGAACTGATTTCCATATAATTGTTGTTCTTTTGTTGCTCTGGCTGTTATCCAGTGTACTCACCATACATCTTTCCCTCGTCTGACAGGATGATTTTCCTCCTGCCACAGGGAGGGTAGATGGCGAGGGCTTCCTGGAAGCTCTGCTCGATATCTGGGCTCCACACGCCCTCGGCGTCCCCGTCGATGGTCTTGTCCTCGTTGTCCCCGTCCAGCCCATCTTCTGGGCTACCGTTGGCACTCCAATCGTTGGACGCAATGGTGGCGGCTCCCCCTGGGCCCGACCCCGAGCCCCAATATCAAAGGATCTGTAGAAGATCTGTGGAAAAAAAGTTATTTAGTTGTTGAATTTGAATTTTACAACTTAATCAGAGTTACTTAATGTATGAAACCCAAACAGTGTTCAGTCTTCTTTACACAGACATAGATGAATGATGAGTTTTGTAATAGTTTATATATTTCTTTCTGCCAAAAAAAATAAAAAGACCAAAATCAACATATGCAATGATTTATTTATTGATTGCAGAAATAAAACATAAATCCAAGACTTAAAGTGAAAACATTAAATTCCAATATATTAAAAGACAAAAAATAAAACATACATACAAAACAACAAAAACTTGAGGTACATCACTTCAAAACTATGGATGAGATGGCTAAAGTAAAAAAGTATTTTTTTCACATTTTTCATTGAGTTGATGCTACTAACAAAAATTGGCTCACCTAAATTGTTGTTGAAAAAACAACAATTATCTGCCATNAAAACTATGGATGAGATGGCTAAAGTAAAAAAGTATTTTTTTTCACATTTTTCATTGAGTTGATGCTACTAACAAAAATTGGCTCACCTAAATTGTTGTTGAAAAAACAACAATTATCTGCCACATTTATACTGACATTTTTATGCCATTATGTGAATGTGGGCACTGTCGTTATGTTTATGTCAGTCTCATACATTGTAAATACTCACAAGTACAGAAATTCATGGCTGAAAACAGTCTTCAACATATACACCATTCATTCCTGTTTCAATAGCTTTTGCCAAAAAAATATGGTGCACAGTGGTTTTAGATAAAATTATCTAGTTTTCTTTAAAAATTAAACTATATATTAATTTTTAATGAACCTATATGTTTCATTTTTAAGGATTTATGCATTTAGTGGGAAAATGTGTAACATACACAGAGTAGAACATCTGAAAGTACAGAGAGACGAACTAACAAATTGTTTGGGTTGGTCTTTTTAAGGAATTTGTTGACAGTAACTGAATATAAAATATCACCAGCCCAGATCTTTAATACATACGTTGTTTTCCCATTGGATAAACAATCACAGACAAGAAACATATGTGTTGGAATCAGCTCTGATTCAATATTTTTTTTCTAATAAAGACACATCCCTGCAATGTGCCAGTGTTGCAACACTAGAAAAGTCAGTCAATATAAAATTATTTGTAGTTTTATTGAAATTGTTTATTAACTTTAACATCTTTTTTGTTGCTAGTGTTACTTTAAATTAGCCAGCAGTCCAGTGGCCACAGCTGGAACTGCAGTTCATGTGATATACAATGATTTAGAGACTTTCCATGGTATTAAACACGATCAAAACTTAAATGTTTCAGTACATTAAACATAATTAGCAATCAGCCCATATTTTCCATGTTCCTGTGTGGAGGAAATCAGCCACTTGGATCAAGAAAGCAAAGAAGAAACATTGTTCCCTTATTTTGAACTTTTGATTGAATTTATGCAAGAACATTTCAAATAGATGCCTACAGAATAAGTATGTGGAGTGGGAAGTCAATCAGTGAGAGTTGTGGGAAAATAACTGCTACCATTACAACGAACAGCAAAGAAAGTGAAACTGACTCCTCATTTTGTGTCGCACAGACTTATTTAACTTCCTAGACAAAATACAAATACACAAACGTTAGCTAGACCTGAGGCATAGCTACATATCTCCCACTATGAACAGCCAGAGCTGATGTTGCTGTGAGTTAGTACTGCTAGCTAACAAAGTTAAAGCTACATCAGTTTGAATACACAGTACACACAACTTTGGTTTATTAAAGTGACTAAGGAGAGAGATGATTGTATTCGTTAAACAGAGAGGACAACTGAAAAGTTTTATTAGGATCTATTTTATGTTTTATTCTCACTACAGTCAAATGTTTTCTGCTCCTTGAAGGCATTTTTTATTTCACCTGCTTTCCACGCTATGCAATTTTTGCTAGTAGTGTGACTGATTTAGCCTCTTAAATAAAAATCATGATTAATTCTATTTGTATGGTGTTTTTTTCAAGTTAAAAGTTAATTTTGAATGATTTCAATTTAATGATAATGTAGAAATTCGGCATATAACACAATAATTTTTGAAAGGCGGATAATATGATAATATTTCGGGAACCTATCAAAAATAATTTGTTAAGAGCCCTGGTTTCAATTCAATTCAATTAATTTAGGTCTACAACGTAATTTTTATAAATGTTAATTAACATTTGCACTTAATCCTTTTCTATGTTTTACTTTTTTTTTCCTTTTGGATGTTTGAATATGTGAAATAATTACAGTAGCTGCTAAAAGCCCCAGATATGTGTGAGGTTCATGTAAAGCACATTGAATACAAAATGTCATCTATCAATAGGCCACTACTTTGGCTTCCTTGAACATTTTCTTTATTGCAGTCATTAAATTTGTATGGATAAACAATGCTAACCGTAATTATTACTATAATTTCCTAGATTTTATTCCTCTGAAATGGCCAAATGAATTCAAGATATTCCATAAAATGAAGTTTAAAGACCTCACTAATCAGCACTGGCCTCAAAGAATTCTTGTGGTCTGGGAACTGTGTCCCAATGTGGTTGGCTCATGGCTGACTGCAGGCAAAGATCTTAAGTATTTTTCAAGCTGTCTTTTCAGCATTGTATTGTTTCTGAAATGGAAGTCTATGAGGTAACCCATGATCCTCCCAGGATGCTTGTGTTTCTACTTTAGCATTTCTGCAGATGCTGACAAATATAAAGTCTAATGGATAAATACAGAGAACGCCAAAATGTGGGAATTTTTCAGTGATGAAATTATTTGAACATTCAGCATTTACATGACAGAATATTAAAAAGTTATCATGGACTGTCTGTTTTAAGTAGTTCTTCTATCTGTGTCATTTCATTTTTAGATTTTCTATGGTAGATTTTTGCATAGATAGAAAACCGTATGATTCTTGTAACAGTAAAAAAACAAACCAAATGTCGTCACTAGTAGTTCTGATAAAAAGTGATATTGAAAAATGTGAATAAGTGAAAATATATATGTGCATCTGTAAAACATTTAATGAAAGCCACAGAACGCCTCCCTTGTGTAAGTCTTCATGGTATAATTAAACCAAAGCTGTGTGTTCATATAATACGCCAGAAATCTTCCCTTGTCTCTCCCTCACAGTTTATCTCTCAGTATTTAGAACAACACACACTTTATAATTACTGCAGTTACAGCAAATCACCCAAGAACCACAAACTGGTGAAAAAACAGAGGTGGGAGGATTAGTGACATCTCCTTTCCCTTCCTCTCATCATTTAAAAGGAATTACAAGAGATCAGAGACAAGGAGATCAGTAATACTGTTCCTGGAGTGATATTTTACCACACACAACACACAAACATGAAATTTATGGATGTCACTGAACCCAAATGAGAGTTTGACAAATATCCACAAGTCAAGCTGCTAATTTTAGCCAAAAGGGTATTGGTTAAGGCGGACCCCTTGCGACAGGGTCACGGTGTTAAAACTCAACACTGAAACTGAGCTCTCATCAGCAGCTCAAGTGATCCACCTCAGTCCTCACAGATGACACTGAGGGATCACTTTCTATCACTGCTAACTACATGTAAGTAGAGCTGGGGCTAGTTTAATGATTTTCTGCATAATACTTAACAAATATCCTAAATAGAATTTTTAACATGGGGATGAAGATAAGATGTAAGTAAATAAATCAATAAAATGAATTAGAGCTACACATCAGTTAGTTTATCGACCAAAAATAGCAACTATTAATACAAATAATTGTTACTATTAACAAATTTGTATGACTCATTTGAGTCAATTGTCAAGCAAAAATTGCAAAAAATTTTCTGGTTCCAGCACCTTAAATATAAAGATCCTGCACTTGTCACAATTTTGACATTTTACCCACAAAACGATAAATCAAGAAAATGACACGAAAGGTTGATAGGTCATGATAGGTCTATTTCCAGTGACTCCCAAACAATATATAAGTGTTTTCAGCAACCTCCATAGGACTAATGGGGATCAGACCATTTATATGCCACTTTCCAAAGTCGTTGCAAATCACTGTTAAAAAATAATGATGTTTTATGGTGTGACAACGCTGTGGTTGAGGTCTGGTAGGCACAAAAACCACTTGGTTAGGGTTAGGGAAAGATCATGGTTTGGGTTAAAGTGCGGTTTATACTTCCCTACAGTTACACAGCCTTCGTTGTCTTGGCAACAGTAAACACTATTACTATAACACATTACGGTTTTTAAAAAAATGTTGCGGTTGGAAACATGACACTCGCGGTTGGAAACGGGAAGCCAACAGTGGTCTACTGCAGCAAAGTCCACTTTTTGCCATCCAACAAACCCGCCTCCTCCTAACAAGGCAAAAATCATCTTATCATGACACCTTATGCTGATGTCATCTGAACTTCGTCACTTGCCCAGGTCATATTTACTACAGCCACTAGATGGCATAAACATAGCTAGGAGTCCATTTTGCTGGCCTGAAATTTAGGCCTATGCCGTTGGCTTTTCTTATTGATAATTGTCAACTGAATACTGAAATGATAGAATAGAATTACACTCAACTTGTATGGTAGTGTGTTGTGCCATTATTTTCGTCTTGTTGTCAGCAGCTTTCATGTTGGTACAAATTAAAAACTAGAAGCTTTGTAGGCACAAAGAACCACTGGGATCAAATTGTGTAACCTTTAAGTACACATTTCTGTCTAAGCCTCAAGTATGACAGATGCTGTTTGTGTGGTCTGGTGTGTGGTGAGGTCAGGCAGCCCAAAGTATTTCATTAATGAATGCACAGGTGCTGTGGGGCAACAGCTTCAGTAAAGCCAGGGCAATAATCAAAGACTGGTGGCACAGTGAAGGAGGGAGAGAAGGAGGAGCGGCCACTCTATTGTTTATCTCCAATTATAGCAGAGAAAACACCGCAACCCTCCTCTGCACTGCAAGCTGTGAAGAGCAACAAAACGCCGCTCAGTGCAACGCACTGATCTGACGACCTCGATGGAGCTCCGAGAGCTCACAAGAGTGTGTTCAAGTGAGGTGCTGCGAAAGAGAGGCTCTTCACTGAGAGAGGGGCCTGAATTCCAGACATGTCCTTATTAAGAAAGGGCTGCGAGTGCTCACTGTTTCTCCTCCTGCCTCCCTTGTGTCAACCCAACGCCCTCCCTCTCCCCCTCTGCCTCCCCCCACTCCACCCAGCGCTCAGAACGTCTCTACCCAAATAAGGACAGGAGACCAGGGGATGCGTGTATGGGAGGAGTGGGTGGTGGTTAGGTTGGTTGGTTGGTTTGAGAGCTGAGGGGGAAAGGGGGTGTGTATGGTGTAGGAAGGGAAGGGGGGTGTTTGGAGTGTGTATGTGTGTGTGTGTGTGTGT
>JANJYP010107033.1:0-16312 GCA_024605115.1 Rastrelliger brachysoma | reverse complement strand
ATTCATCGGGGTAATACATATGTGTGACCCCTACTTAGCCTACTTGTACGTAAATGGAATTGGAAATTGGACTGACACAGACTTACACATGTACAAATACAACACGAAATTAATTTGACGCAGTAAATTGCACGTTGCATTGGTGTGGCCATAGCTCAGAAGATCAATAAACATAGGTGCCACATACAGTCGATGGCTGCTTAGTAGCCTATTGTGGTTAAATGTCAACTCCACACTGAAACGTGCCCCTCAGGCCATAAATAAAGGTGCTTGGTGCGCAGTGGCGCACACTAATTTGATTAATGATTAGCCGTCACTCACTCCCAGGGTCAGAGGCAACTTGGGAAATTCTGTGTTCATGCTCAATCATTTACATTTGAAACCAAATACATGAAATGATATTCAAACATGTAATTATATGATTATAGATGGGTATGTGTTCCAATTTTTCAGTCCAGCAGAAGTGACGGAAAGTTCTGTTAAGTGTTTTAACTTGGTGGTGGGAAGACATGGTGCATAGACTGCACCATTAAAAATGTTAGCATTGTAAGGACATTTTTCGTTAAAAAGCCTATTAATAACAATTCTTAAAACAACCAAATGTCACGGGTACCCTCCTCAGGGATATATGCAATACTAAGCAGTTATAATTCAACCAAGAGAGAGAGACAGTCCAAAGTTTCCTCTGCATTTTTGTTTACGTTTTGGAAATATCTTGAGATTAAACATCCTGCGATGACCCTCCCCACCATGGCCGGATTGTTTACCCTGACACAAAGCAGCAGCGACCGGGTTCCCTTGAGTCAAAGCTCCGGTGTCTGACCCTTGTAAATGAAAAAGACTGATCAAACTCAGCTGAAAAGTGCGTTTCTGTTGTCTCACTTGGCCCGAACTGAAAGATTTCGTTGGCATCCTCGTGCGTAAAAAGCACGGATGCGCACAGCAAGAGGGGATCTGCAAAGGTAAAAAATAAAATCCATTTCCTGTCTGCAATATGAATAGGGAAAGGATTAAAAGAATGAGTGATCGTAAAGTGTATAAACTGTATGTTAACTGTTTAAGCACATTATTGGTCTGAACCAATACTGAACTCTAAATTTTAACCCACCCTCACGAGGAGCTGCTGGATCCCACGCAGACCACATCTGGACAGAGAAAAAGGGGGTCCAGCAAACGATATAAGCCACGACTATGACGAAAGTCATTTTCACTGTGGTTATCTTCGCCTTAGAAATAAGCTTAACGCTGCTCACACGGGCCAGCGTGTTGGCTTTGGAGGTTTTGGGCGTCAGGCTTATGCACTGCTCACGCCTGGTTTTCAGTTTAAAGTTTTGCCATATTTTGAAGCTTATCAACCCATAGCAAATGCTCAGTATAGCCACAGGAATGATGTATATGGTGAGACTGATCCATGTGATGTAAGCTTTGGCTCCCCAAGGCATTACGAAGTCGCCCCAGCAGTCATACACTCCTGAGCCAGCAGACCCAACCTCTCTCAGGGAAAAGATGAACATCTGTGGGATGCTGAAGAGAAGGCTCAGGACCCAGGAAAATATAACATAGAAACGGTCTTTTCTCCTATGCAAAGAACGGAGAGGCTGACAAATGGCCAAACACCTGTCGACAGACATCAAAACTAACATGTAAGTGGAGGCGAACATACCAACGACTTGCAGGTATTTCACCAATCGGCATAAAATGTCCGGTCCATAGAATCGAAATGTAATGTCCCAGATAAGTTGAGGAAGAACTTGAAATATCGCCACAACTAGATCGGCGATGCTCAGGTGTTTCATAAAGTAATACATTCGAGACTGGCTGTGTTTGGTGGTATGTATGGCCAGCAGGACGCACAGATTCCCCGCCAGCGCAAGAAACAGCACCAGAGCGAGCACAGTCACTTCCACCTTCGCCACTTCTTCATTCCGCTTCAGGGGATTCGTCTGATTCACCCCAACGGTCACGTTGACGAAACTTGAGTTCCTCCAGGATTCGTTGAATTGCCAAAAGTCACTTTGGTTTGAGATACTTTCCATTGTCGCAGTCTTCCTCTGCAGATCCGTCAGGGTTGTGCAGTCATGCAATAGCTGTAACAGTCACCCGGAGGATCTTAAGTGGCAAAGCCTTCCTTTCGTCTTCACAGGTGAAGAGACGAAGGGTAAGATGAATGAGTCACTTCTTTGCTGGACCTCAATCACTCATGCTTTATTAAAACAGAAGGTGCAAGTATCCACATAGGAAGAGTGCAAAATTTTCTTCTTATCTAAATAATATGAAGCATTTAGAAAAAAAAAAATTGGGGAAAAAAGTTCAAGGCACGGATGGCAAAAACAAAACAGCAGAACTCTTATCTAAAACATATAAACATAAAGGAAAACAAAACCACCCCAAATTATAAACTAACTAAATCCCAAGATTTTATTAGATAAAAGCCTTTAAAATAGAGATATATAAATAAAAACATTATAACAGAAAAATGCTGCAGAAATTGAAACCTCCATCATTATCTCTGGCAAAGACAGAAATGACCAGCCTCATAGCAAGCCTCTGTTATATGTCGCCGGTTCAGTAAGAACAGCAAATAGTCCTACCTATCAGCACCACTAGGTGGCCATGTGCACCATTTATCACTATCTGCACTATTCTGCTCTGCAGCGTGGAAACCCAACCCTTTTCAGAGTAAGAATCTGCTATGAACAATGGATCTCTCTCTCTCNTCTCTCTCTCTCTCTCTCTCTCTCTCTCTCTCTCTCTCTCTCTCTCTCTCTCTCTCTCTCCCCCCTTTTTTCTCTCTCTGAACAACCAACCTCATCTAAGAAGGCTCCTGATTCCTGTTGCTAAATATGACTTTGTGTAGAATTACAGTCTATTGCAGAGAGTATGGGTTGCATAGTGAGAACACTGATGTAGACTTTTATTGGAGCCTTAAAAGTGTCTTGAGGGTACTATGACCTTGGTTTATTTTGAACTGCTGATGTATTTTTTTTTCAAAGATATTTACTGTAGTGAACTTGTTCATACATCTCATCTCAAAATATGAGTTAAATTAAATTTACTAACATTAAAACCACAATTAAATTTACTTGTAAGGGAATGTTTAAATTTGTGATAAATCATGTTTTCAGAGGAAATGGATTCAATGATTCAATGGATTCAATTATGAATGAAACCATGACTTTGTAGGAAATATGACAGAAGTACCATAATTTCTTTTAAAGTTAATTTTGTTTTTTGTGGCACAAAAGAGATTGTGAATAAGTGTTATTGTCCTGTTTATGAATTATATTGTAGTGATGGCCCTCTGGTCATTATGAAAGATAACAGGTGACAAAAGGGTTCACTGATACAATCAAACACAGAAGAAGACAAGCAAACATACAGGTGAAATTTTATGTGCGATGTTGTGTGTGATGTCATTGTTAATGTCGATGTGCTACATTCCTGTGAACCCTCTGAGCGCACATACTGTATCTTCCTCTTTCTATTGCTCACTGTGAGTCTGCCATGAAAGTTAGGGACTAAAATAATTATGATGATAATTATTAAATAGATTGATGATCATGATGTATAGCACATTACTCAAGAACTTGAATTCTCATGTTTTGAGAAATTCATTTAATCCAATGTTACACAAATGGTCACAGAGTTTGAAGCATTGAAAAGTAGGATTTCTTTGTTATTTTTTGACTCCTTAAATTTACAGCAATACACAGTGGCACACTGTGTGGGAAAAGGAGCTCCCCTTTTTGTGGTTTTGGGTTTGGAAAATGGCAGATCCACTGGAATTTAAAAGCAGTAACTTGAAGACAGAAGGCAATTTTGCAATGACTGGAAATTAAAAGCACAAGGATAAAGAAGAATGATACAATAAATCTAATGATATGACTTTAGAATATGACCTCTCCAAAAGCCAATGTTTTATTGAGCTACATGAAATGAACCAGTGAGTGAGTAATGAAGCTTGATATAGCCTGAATGACAATGACAAAAAAAACAATTCCACTTGGTGCTGAAAATTATAAACTTTGGTACAGCTGCAGCATTCCCAGTGTTCAGTACAAAATAATTAGTTTATTAATGAATGTTTACCAATTCATGGAAGTCATAGATGTGGAATAAAATGATGTTCTTTTCACAGTTTAATGAACATGAAAAATAAAAGTCAATCAGTATTGTAGCGCTTTGAAGGGGTTTTACCAAATGTTTACTAAGTTATTTGATGAGTGAGTAAGACTGAAGTGATTTAATCCTAGTGTCAGGAGTTTGGGAACTTCTGCTGTATGCATAACAAGATGTGAATACAGCAAGATATAAGCTGTATTCACATCTAACTTTAGATGGATGGCTAAAGTTAGTTATACGCACAGATGGGAAACAAATTAAAGGCAAAAACCAACAAGAAGCGTCTCAGACATCACATCCATCGCGCTGTATGGACTCAGGCCACTGCAAATCTCCAGATCAGTTTCAGCACTTCTTGCCAAGGCTATAAAACTCTATTGGAGGGATGAACACCATCCCCCCACAAGATATTCCCTTATTTATATATACAACCTTTACTTAATCAGATTAAGATCTATTTTGCAAGGTCTGAATAGGCTACAGCAGATAGAAAGAAAAACAAACATAGACAGACATTAAAAAAAGAACATATGGTATCAGAGACCATCGCAGACATCACTAAATACAGTGGTGGAGAAAAGTTTTCGGACAACCCATGCATTTTGAAATATTGCATTAAGAATCATACTTAACTTCTTTTAGTACTGTCACAACCAAAATTCTAAATAAATCTTAAAAATACATTAAAAACGCAAAATTGATAGCTTCCATAAAAATACATAAGACATTTTGAGTATTTAGTCATTTTGCTACCAGTGGTCCACTAATGAGGGTCATGCTTTTTATTAAATGATGCAATTTTTGTTGTCATGCTTCATGTCTATATAAAGCCAGCCAATTAGAAAGTTCCTCAGGGACAAAACACAGGAAACACACCTGAGGATACACATTTTCAGCCCACTGACATTGTGTACTTTTTTTAGGGGGTCCCAAAACTTTTTTCCACCACTGTAGACATGAGGATATTAAATTGTTTTATTCTCATAATTTTTTATATTCATCAAACCATGAGCCCTGAATACAGAATCATCCACATTTGATATGTTTCAGCACTCTTTTATTCAGGTTTTCCTTTAATTTGTTCCCTGTCAGTAGCTGGATAGCCTGTTAATACTCTGCTTTTTCTCAAGTGAGTTAAATATGTCATGATCTTTGGGTGAAAATCTTCAAAGTAATCTGAATGTATTAAGTGAAAGGTTGAGAATCTGGGCTATTGTTAGAAGTAAGC
The DNA here is from genome assembly GCA_024605115.1 of Rastrelliger brachysoma. Taxonomy (NCBI): domain Eukaryota; kingdom Metazoa; phylum Chordata; class Actinopteri; order Scombriformes; family Scombridae; genus Rastrelliger; species Rastrelliger brachysoma. The sequence continues at coordinate 10,962 of JANJYP010107033.1, read as the reverse complement.
TGTATACCACTTCAGGGACTCCTCTGAAGTCTGCATAGAGCAAATATTTTAAAACATGTTGACATGTTCTGTCCAATTTCAAAGATTCCTCCAAATGAATCTGACAGCCTGAATTTAGAGTATACCACCCATAGTTACCGTGCTTAGCCTCCATCAGTATCCCACAGTCTGTGTGACAAGCTCAGGTAATCATCAGAAAGTGATTCACACAAACTAGACCAATGAAATAAATGCCAGACAAAGTCAAGAAAAATTCAAAGGAGGTTTGCAGAAAAATATGTATATATACATCTACTATGAACGCACAGGTGGAGCACTGTATTGTGTAAAGTGTGGTTTATAGATTTTAAGAATGACTCAGCAGTTGGACTGCAGAAATTTAGTCAACTATGGTTAGAGACAAGCACTAAATTTCAAACATGGCTTCACTGATACAAGTACATGTGAAGCATTGAGAATACGGATAAAGAGGCAAACAGCGTGAGATCTGGTGTGAAAGTTTCTGCTGACAGATCAAAGGATGGAAAGTTGCAATAGTAGAAGCCTAATAGACTGCGATGAATGAATGAAGGGGAGTATGGAAGGCTTTTTCTGCCATGAAGAAAAAAAATGAAGATGACAAGGGGGAGACAAGTCCAGATTCCTTGCGGTCAGCATTAACTGTCAAGGAAATAAGGTTAAAGGAAAGAAAGATTACAGATGGAAAAAATGATGTGTAGATATATCGTTAGAAAGGTTTTTCTTAGGAATATTTCTCTAGTTTGTCCAGTCATACACTTGAAATATGTCTGGGACCGCTAATGGTATAAACATTTATTTTAACTTTCGGACACCGTTAAAAATGTGCACCATCTCACTGGACTGAAACTCTGTATCCTCAGGTGTGTTTCCTGTGTTTTGTCTCTAAGGATCTTTCAAATGTGCCAGTTTTATATAGACATGAAGTCTTTTAAAGCATGACCCTCATTAGTGGATCACTGGTAACAAAATGATTCAATACTCAAAATGTCTCATGTATTTTTATGGAACAAATCAATTTTAAGTTTTTAATGTATTTTTAAGATGTATTTAGAATTTTGGCTGTGACTATCCTAAGAGAAGTTAAGAATTATTCTTAATGCAATATTTCAAAATGCATGGGTTGTCCGAAAACTTCTCCACCACTGTATTTAGTGATGTCTGTGATACCAAATGTTCTTTTTTTCATGTCTGGCTATGTTTGTTTTTCTTTCTATCTGCTGTAGCCTACTCAGGCCTTGCAAAAGAGATCTTAATCTGATTAAGTAAAGGTTGTCTATATAAATGAGGGAATATCCTGTGGAGGGATAGTGTTGATTCCTACAACAGAACATATTTTATGTATTTTTATGGAGCCAATCAATTTTAGATTTTTAATGCCTTTTTAAGATTTATTTAGAATGTTGGCTGCGACTGTACTAAAAGAAATTGCACTTGAAGACCTAAGAATGATTCTTAATGCAATATTTCAAAATGCATGGGCTGACTTTTTTCCTCCACTGTACATTTTCTTTGATTTCTGGTGATTGCATTCTGTATACCGTAATAGTAATAAATCTATATTTTCTCTTACTTCTGCCTATTGTGCAGGCACTGAACCTTGCACAGTCCTCCACCACACCAGCTGATTCAGTTGCTCAGCAGTTCCTTCTGCCGTTCCCACAGATATTGGGCTGTGAGTTGACAGATCTAATTAGAGACAAAGTTCAGGCCCAAGCCCCTGATGAAGTAAAAGACAAAGGATCGGCACGCTAATACTTTTGGCTCCTACTGCTTATGTAATCACTTGGTACATGAGGTTCTCAGCCAACCATTTTCCTCTGAGTGATCCGATGTCATGAGGTGCATGTAAAAAGAAGAGCAATGCACTGTAGGGTGCTGTCAGTCCTGGCTCAGTGGGTGCGTGATAGATTCTGCATGCTAACATCATTTAAAGCACTATAGAGGAGAATGTACTCATGATTTCTGGGATTATAGCCACACATTTCAGAGACTTGCAAGCTCAACTATATAAGTGAGTGTCAACAAGTGACCTTAAGTCATACATCACAGCAGCTCGAGACATATCTCACTAAAGCATAGAGCTGCAAGAGTTGCAGAAGGCAATAAGTCTTTCTCTTCTGAGTCCTTCAGGTGGGCCTCACTTCTGAGAGAATCTCCTGCTTCATTACAGGAGCTTCCTGAGTTTCAGTGTGGGCTTTTTTAAAGTCAGGATCTAAGACATTGGCTTCCAAAACAATAACAGGATAAGGCCTCCTGTGGTGTGTCTAGAAACATTACTAATATGAGGGATTCCCCACACTGAAGAGCATTTGTAGGAAGTGACAATGAATTCTGAATGAAAATAAAACAAACAAGTGCACAATACCCCTTACCTAATGCTTGTTTTATGTTTGTGGGACAGAACACACATTCCACTCAATGTAGCAACACAAACAATAACCCATAAATCAGATTTGTATTGTTTGCCAAGGGGAAAAAAACTGATGGCTACATATGACTCATGCTACAAAGGTGTAAAGATTGGAAACTTGCAGGAACATAATGATTAGAGATGTGTTACTGTGAATCACTTCATTACAAACTGTGGTAATGTCAACATAATTGAGTGTTCCATATTCACAATGCCTTATTTTATAAAAGCATGGAAATTGAGTTTATCATACTTTATGACCAGTAAACTATATTTCTCTTTCTGTTGCTTTTATTAGTGTAATAAATCACGGCTGTCACCACTATGAATAAAACTTCATCTATCATACTCACTTTCTCATTTTAAGAATATGCTGTGCTAATCACTGTAGCTGGAAAATGTGTTATAAATTTTAAGTCTAATTCATGGTTGTGGCTCTATACTTCAAATTGAAGCTATACAAGTACTACTTAGTATTAGTGTGTATGTTGTGTATGCGCACTTGAGTGGAAGAACTAAAAAAGAAATTTCCCCCTTCAGAGTTAATGGAAATTTAAGGCTGTGATGGAAATCACTGAGTCAAGGACATTAAAAAGTGTATGCCACAATGATGACAATTCTAGACTGTGAAATAAGGATCATGACAGACATAATGAATAGAACCTAACTATTTCCACTTTGACCTTGAAATCCTGAAATTCAAGAGCATGCACTACATAGGGACACAGAGAAAGAAAAAAATCCTGGGTGATATTTGCTAACAGGTAGAGGTTTGTTTGGACAGCTGAGACAGAAGTGACACTGTGATGGACATATTAACTATATATCATATGACATTGTTTAGAGTCTATTATGGGTGTTGGGAGCAAGAATATGAATCTCTTGTAGAATAAGATATCTTGTACCTGTCACACCATGAGCAAAAATGCTTGCCTCACAAATGTCTTTTTAATCACATTTTAGTGCACTGTTTGAGATAAAGCAAAACCAGCTTTTACTGCACATCCGCTGTGTGCTGCAGAGAGCAGACAAAATAAAAACCTGTAGCTTTATCCAGAATATTAAGATGGTGCAGCTGTTCTAATTATTTAATGTAGGCTACTGTGGTAGTTACAATATGATCTTTGACAGTCAGGAGCCCTCAGTATGATCCGTCCATCTTTGCATAATGTATTTTAACCCTAATCCTAAATGCCTAAATGCCATTTAGGTATTTAGGTCAGAGTTTGTCATTTGCTTCATGGACATATTACCAACTGTAGAGTGATATTTATGGACAAATAGGACACAATCAATATCTTTTCAAAGCAAATACTGAATCTTGAATTGTGAAAATATGGCAGATGTGTATTTGCAGTCAAAAAGACAAGACAGCAGACTGGGACAAAGATAAAAAGCTTAACTTACTCTTATTGTTTAAAAAATGTGATTCACTTTTACAAAAATTACATTTTTTATTTATGCTTGTATCCCTTTAACAATCTGATGTATTTAAATTTACCTGTAGAACCTTAACATGAGAAGCACTGCTTTCCATTTCTAACATGCAATATTTTAATAAACTTAACCCTTTGTTTGCTAAAGTAAAAAGCCTTGTATGGTTTGAAGTAAGCTTTGCTTTTAAAGCAATTATAAAACCTCAGACTCAGACTGATAAGGGATTCTTGCGTATTGGACAAGCAAGCTTGGCACAAAGTTGTTTGTGAGGGAGGATAATCAGCCCTCTGAAATACTGGTGGCTCCCCTCTCTTGGACCATTACCACCAAATATACCAGTTGCTGACATAGTACTGTTTGTTTTCCTCAGTGTCTGTGTGTGTGTCCGTGTGTGTGTGCATGCATGCATGTGTGTGTAAGTTGCTGTGGGAGGTGAGCTCAGGGGTTTTTGAGTTTATGGCACTCACTGTTACATACAGTACACCTGAAATAATGCATCATTGGCTCTAAAATTTTCCCAGCAGTACACCTGTGGCTTTCATTCCTAATGTAGTTCATGTCAGATTCATTCTGGCACCAGCCACAGTGATTTAGAAAGCCACTTAGAAGCCGCTATCAGTAAACCAGACATGTCCATGTCTGGAGAATGTGTCATTGAATTTTAAAGCTTTTAAGTGTAGTGTTGGATTTGTGTTGTTTACTTCAAAAATGATCAGTCTGAAGTGTTCAAGTTCACTGTTGTCTTGAATAACAACTTGCGCCCACCTCTTACTTCTAAGACAACATTGTTGTTTTAGTTTGAATAACAAAATCAATGCAGAAATGCAATCAATATCCAAATGAAATCAATGGATTACCATAAACCCACACTGCTTTGAACAAAATCTTAAATTTGTGCTGATTAAACCTTTACAGAGTTCATAGGTATATGCACTTTGTATTTTGTATGCTCTTTTTTAATCATAATATCATGCAGAATATGATTTGTCATTGAAGGGAAATGGTTAACCACATTCTGCTGCTTAATAGCAGCAAATATGTGACAGAGAAAGGTGTTTATGCTAAACATATTTATATTATATTATTTATATTGGATGAAAATCTTGACCTGTGAGTAGGCTGAAATAATATGTTGTGTATTAACTATATTATAAATCTTAAATATATTGTGAAATTACAATGACTGGTCTTTGCATTCCTGAGAAAATGGATTGAAACCTATTGCACAAAACCTTCATTTTTGATTTATACTGCAGTCACATCTGCAAAGCTACTGCTGAAATCTGGATACACCAGCAGGAGGATTCACAAACTTTTGTTCATTTCAAGAATCATTTTCTGAAATGTGTTTGATATCAGACACAAACAAACAGGACTATTGCAAAAAGGCACTCTTGCAAAAACCCTCCTTATCTGACATATCTTCCATATTTTACAGATTTTGAAATATTAATGATAGTACCAAAAAAAAAAATCCTGTTCTCTACACTGGGACTTTGAACACAGTGAGGGATATTTTATGTGTTTTTATGACACAAAATAAATTTTATGGTGTGGTAGTCATCTACTGTTGTTGCAGGCTGTATGTCTGCTTACTTTTATGCTTATCAAATAAAATACATAAAGATAAGGAAATAAGTAAATAATTTTATTGTCAAAAACAACCCCAGACGCTATGCATGGACATATATAAACTCTTTTACAGCTACATACAGGTCTCTTGCTATTTCAGAATTTTATAAATTATAATTTTCAAAGGCAAATACTGTTAGAGCAACAGATTTTCCTTCTTGCTGGGGCAGGAGATGCTTTAAACACAACACTAACATAGAAATATAGAACCTGGGTGGTGTCATGCTTGGGGAAAAAAATGAATTCATGTGCACGGCTCAATTATTCTGGCCCTTGATTTAATACTCCTTGTGCATTAATTATATAATTCATGCTCTTGATTAATCATTTGTGCACATGAATCCTAATTTGTGTTCTTGTTCTATTATCATAATATTTTGCCTCCATCCTTCATGTAGAGGGCAGTAAAAGCTTTTGGCGCAACAAAATTGCTCAGCCAGAAGTTTGAAAAATTCGAAAATGGTTATTTATGAAGATTCCCAAAACCCATACGTAACTTCAAAGTTATTATGGTGAAACATTTTGTTATCCTGTATACTGCATTAAAGGGATCGGAAAATTAATACAATATTATGTTTAGGAGCCAAATGTTTGTCCAAATATATTTCAGTCAATCAGTCATGAAGGTGGAAATTATGCTAAATAGAGAGCGTTGATTAATTGTGAAAATTACTAAATCATGTGGACAAATGATTACTTTTGAGAGATTGAGTTACTAAATCCTGTATATCAATTATTAATTTAAATAATGAACTTGTTTTTAGTTTTTTGTCCATGAAACCTCCGAGGCTCCATACGTCATGAATAATGTTTTTACAGTATGACAAGCAAATAAGCACACACTTTATCAAGCAAACATTGTGAAACATTCACATTCATTTGGAGTCATACATTTAACAATCCTCAGGCTGTTTAAATATGGCAGGTCAACACGCATTATACTATTCAAAGATCACAGATTGCATTAGAAATTGAAGTTATGTTTAGTTCATGTTGATGGTTATGTATCAGCCCTATGCTTCTATTTCTATACCCACTGTTTATCCAGATTTCCAACTTCACACTTCAGCAGCTGTTTGGATAAAATAATGTTATTGTTAGACAGTGGGTGAAAACCTGAAAGCCCAGCCATTCTGCCCAGTACCAAAGAGGATGGAATCAGTGGTTAGTAATCCAATTTAGTTGAAACAAAACATAATCCTCTTAGCAAGTGAAACTTAGCATATTAGTCAGTCCTCGATCACCCCATTAAGAAGAAAACTGAGGATTATGCTCTCTCTGCATTAGTGTCAAGTTTTCCATTTCAGCCAAATAGAGCGTCCATTGTGCTGGTGATGGATTTCACATCATTTTCCATCATTATCTTCTATTGCAGATGGGAGAATACAAAGGAAGAATGAACTCAATCAAATTCAAACTCAAATGTCAGTAGGATAGCTTAAGTCAGCTATCAAAGCTCCTAAATATGTTTTATTTATTAGTTTTTTGGAATACATAAAACACTATTTTATGTGTATGGACCATAGCTGTACTTACCAATGTTTTTAGATTAATGATGGACCAAACATTATATTTAATGTAATCATGTAGCACCTTTATTGGTTTGGTTCACTCTCTAATTTCTAAGACTCAGCAGGCAGCTGTTTTCTGATAAACCCATTGTACACTACCAGCACCAAACAGAAGACAAAGTAAGTGTACATGAGTATTTACCAAGTAATTAAAGATATTTCCTGCACGAGATGGTAGAAACCAAAACAGAGCTAAAAATAGAAGGAAGGCCAACAATATGATGCCAAATGAATGCTGCAGTGTCTGCTGGATGTGTAAGTGAGCAACTGTTTGCTAATAAGTTTGCTATGGCAACTTTTAATGTTATCTTTACGCCTTCTTTCTGCTGCCCTCAAGTGGCCAAAAATCAGTTAATGCACATTTTAATAACTGCTTGTTGCTATCTCCATACTAATGGCCGAAGTGTTATATCAGTTATATTGCAAATGTTCATAAAAAGATCTTGGATCTTGGATTGATGTTGAAAGTATAACAGCTCTTATAGCAAGGGAACTCAACCTGGAGCTTGACCAGTTCTCGGGTTTTTATTGGATCCACTTTCAAATAATTTTGTCAATTTTGACTGAGCAACAATTGTTGGGCTTCGATCTTCAGTCTTATTCTTAGCCCAAACTGTTATTCAACTGTAAAGATTTTAATCTTGTAAGCAAACATAGCTTTGGTTGTTTCTGCAACAAGGCACCAAAAACTTTTCCCAGGGGAGACAAAGTTTTCTCTAGGTCTATATTGAAGTTTTAATGCAGAACAAATTTCACAAATGTTTCACTATTCTCATAAAATGCATACCAGCACAAAGTTTAATAAGTAATTTATGTTCAAATAATCCACAAATTAGACAAAAAACTCTGGAACAGATATGATGGGTCACCTCTTAGCTGCTAGCAATGATCCTTCCTATGTTGTTATTTGTTTGTATTTTGACAATGGTAGGATTGATTTTGTGCTTTGTACACTCTTCAAGCTATGATACAAAGCAACTAGGAAAGCCTGAAAATAAGTGGCATGATTACCTTCCTAAAGTGAAAAGCCAGACAAGGGTGATGTATTGTTCTGTTGAGTTGTATTTGAATAAAGATTCATCAAGGTGTTGCAACTTATCTTATCCTACACATACTGTGATGTGCAGCACTGGTACAATGCTTGTGGCCCTTCAAAGGGATGACATTTGCTGTATCAAGTAAAAGCTTCCTTACAATATTCCAACACATTAGATCAAACACATGTCTTTCAGAAGTTGCATGTCAAGGGAATTTGTCACAATTCACAGTCAAAGTCCATTAATGGTCACAAAACCAATACCCTTACTGGCATTGCCAACATTTATGCTAAGTCATGACTTGGGCATCCTCAGTGTCAGTGGCAGTGACCTTCAGGTTCTGTTCAAAAGGTCTCAGAAAAAGAACACCATTATCTTAAAGTTGTGTCCTTCATTTTATAATCTTGCTGCTAAATGCTTCACTTTTCAATAAAAAAAACACAGTTGACAGATGGATTTATCACCATTTTCCTCCAGCAAATTAACAATCTTGAGATGCTATAGCTCCATCAACTACTACAAACACTAAGTATTGTTGATTGTTGATTCACCCATTTTTCACAGATCGAGGAGTCATATACTTCATTCTAGTTTAAGTAATTGCTCTAAGAAAACATGTCTGGTTGATAATTAATTCATCTATTACTTGTAACACAAACAGTGTACTTGCAAGGATTTTATCCTATACAGTTTATACAATCTGGTCAAGATCAGAGTTAAATCACATGCTGTATGTCCTAAAACGCTCTGTTTCATTGTCTAATACTGATTGATGGATGTCTTCTGCCTCTGCCAGAACCATGGAGCACGGAGAACTAACTGGATTTGAATTCATATGTTATTTAATTTCCTGCTGTATCCATGCTAACTATCATTACAAACAATGTTTGGTCTCAAATGCAGCAGCAATGAACATGCATCACTTGACTTATTGAAATGATTGCCAATAATATCAGTGCAACTAATTTTGAAACAACAAAGGAAATCTTTAACAAACATGCAATGAACAGATTGGCAATGGCAGAGATTTTAATCACTTTGGTCACCCACTGCACACAGTCAAGTTTGATTGGAGAAGTGTTTTTTCCATCTTAACCCTAATGCATTTTTCCCCAAGCTTTTGTTGTGCAGAGGTGTGATCTCAGCTGCTATGATTAGACTCTCCCTGTGTTCTACAGCTAGGTCTATTAGTACAAATGCCCTGTGGGGTACCACAAAGTAGATTTCTTTTAATGATTTCATAAAACATCTTGCTATTTTATCTAATTTGCAGCTTTTAAGTCAGATTAAGTCAATATGAAAACCATGAACTATGCTCCAAATAAGATTACACATTATTAAATTGTGTGATAATTAATTCCAGGAAAACTGCAATCTGGATGTATCCTTATTACAGGAAATGCTGTTGAAAAAAATGTTGTAATGTTGAAAAATTAACAGTCCTAGAAAACATGAAATAAAAATGACATGAAAATGACACGAAAAATATAATATGGTTAGCTGAAACATTTTTCTTCATTACTTTTTCATGGACTGGAATGTAATACTTAATACACAATTGAATAAGAGTTAAAGTTTAAATGCAGAACATTTGATATGATTGGCTATTATTATAAGGTAAAATTATAGTGTGGATTCAGACAAACTATACAATTAACCAGAATTTTTATGTAATATTATGTTGCATATTTTGTTAAGTATATATGTATGTGCATGAAATATAAGTAGAAGAACTTGGACATAATGACTCATGAATTATTGATGGCATTCCTTTTGTGCAATCAGAAAATACAACTCAGTACCATATTTGAATGCAACAGAAACCAAAGTGACACTGGAGGTTTCTGTGGTTACTATATTCTATATTTGAGACAAGACAAGAGTAAAAAAAGATAGAGGAAACAATATATTACTTCCTCCTGAGGAAGACAAGGACCTTTAAGCCATAACTGGTCATTCATTTTGTTGAAGAACGTAAGGTCATGACGTTCCACCTGAGTCTACAGTGATGGATGAGGAAAGCTCATTTCTAAGCTATTCCATTACTGTCTCAGTGGAGCTGGGTCTGTTAGACTGCAAAGGAGGAGTGATGTCATCCATCCTAAGCATGTAAACAAAGAACTCCAGCACACAGACCTGAATCCCAAAAGTACATCTTCTTGCTTTTATGAAATAATGTGTGACTAGGAATTAAAAAAGGGTCCAGAGCTAAATTATTAAAGGCAGTAGTATTGATAAGCTCCAACATCACCTGTTCTTCCCTTGGTATTGAAGACAGAAAATATTGTTCCTATTTATTACATACATTACATAGACTTACATTCACTTCCTGGAGACTATACCTAACCTTAACTATCACCAGGAGTTGCCCAACCTCAGCGCCAGTAACCAGTCTTAGTCAGGACCTCTCCTTCAAAATAGTGCATTATACAAGCCAGGGCAATACAAAAGAGGAGGTCCTCCATACGAGGGCAATTCAGGCAAAAACAGTTATGTAGTGTCAAAGGAGATCTCTGATGTTCTGGAAGAATTTGATAGTCAAACAAGATTGTAGCTGTGAAAGTTGATAATGCTGACTACACAGACAATTATAGAGAGAGAAACAGATGTCCTTACAGTGTATATGATGCAAAGATATCTGTTTGGTGTCACATGAAGAGGGTGCTATGCTGAACAGATTTGCTGAAATAAGTTAAGTCATAACAGATGATCCAAAAGGGGAAAAAAACTTAAGATTTTAACAGCAGCAGAAATTGAAATAAGTGTGTCAGAGGTGGATGTTAGGGAATTTTTATATATATCCTCCTTGTTTTAGGGTCATCTTGAACTTGGGGTCAGTAGAGACGCACTGTCT
>JANJYP010106979.1:0-15195 GCA_024605115.1 Rastrelliger brachysoma | reverse complement strand
AGGCCAGTGAGGGATCACACACACCGTTTTGCAGTGCTACTCTTACTACTACTCACTACTGTGAGGGAGGGTGGTGGGGTAGTGTATTCCTGGTAAGAGCTTTTCGCTGTTGCATGAAAAAACACAACTGCTGTGACTGATACACATGGCTCTCCTCAACCTCCTCAGGCCAAAAAAGGACAAAAGTGGTTAAAAACAGTAAAAACGGAGTTGATATAGGATTGATTTTCTTTCCTTCACGTGTGTATCTTGAATAGCCTTGAACAAGAGCCATAAAGTGGGTGAGTCAGACAGCAATAAAAAATGAAATGTCGGTGCAAAATCTACCTCATAAACTGTGGCATTAAGAAAGTTAACACAGGAAAGTTACTTTACTGTGACTGACAATGCATCTGGCAAAGTGTGTGCACCTAGAATTACTTATAGTTTCTCGCCCAGATTTACTGTTTTAGTGAATGAGAGCACTGGATCTGCAGAGTTGTGTGCATTGAAGTGGCTGAAGCTGCAGTCAAACACTTCTTACACACCTGACAACCAAGCCAGGGATATGCACCTGAATATTGGGGGCATCCAGATGGCCTGAAGTCCAGCTATGGTCTATGTTGCATGTCATTTTCCTCCTCCTCTCTCTCTCCCTTATGCTGTGTTCACACTGAACGCCAGGTGAATTTTATTCGCAGTATCATTTGTGTTTATTCGCCCCAAACAGCTGACTAGTCCCCACCCGCACAGTGGGAGCCAACACGGTGATGCTACTGAAGCTCAGCCTGTCTGCCACCGTGACAGCTCACTCCTCCCGCTAGCAACAGTCATACTGGCACTTACCTGTAAACACTGAGACAAACATTATCAACTCTTCTCTGTTTATTTTACAATGATGAACCGTGCAATAACCCATCACACAAAACTCCTCCCTAAAATCCTCTGATGTTCTGCACTTTCCAGACGACAACTCCTGTACCTTAAAGTGAACCCTTTCATTGCAATAAAGACATCCTGAAAGTATGCCAATATGTAAAAAGTCTGGACTGATGTTTTGTCAGGTCTGTCAGTAAGACAATAAGCAAAAACAACTTTTAAAATGCTTGTTTTCTGAGGTTCAGATGGATCTGAACTATGCTTTGCAAACACTGTAGACACCATATTGACACTCAGAATAATGTAATCTAAAACAATAAATACTGCAACATAGATATCTACACACAGTCTAACTTTAAAATGTTATGAACTGGCATTTAAGATGTTTATCACTGATGACAGCAGCTGAGAGGTGTGTGCAGCTCCAGTGTTAGGTTGTTAGCTCGAGAGGCAAAAGTGAAGATAACTCCCTTAACTCCCTCCCTTTTAATCCCAAAAGTTTACTAAATAAACTTTGGATCAAAGCAGAATCCAGTGTGACTAAATGATATGAATTCTGCATCTTTGTGTTGCAAATGTTGCATATTCAAGTCATTTATGTTGCTTAATGTGAATCTTTGCAATGAAATTCTGGTATAGTGTGAAAATACTATAGTTTACTGTCTATCTTGATTGTATCTTACTAAATAATACCCACAAACATTCACTATTATATCTAAAATACCTGAAATATCAATGATTTAGTTCATTCAGATAAAAATGATAACGTTAAACTGGGTCTGAATAATTGATTTCACTGTTGATGGTAAAAATGTACCCTGGTGATTAGAGAGATTGCACTATGAAATGAAAGCCTTCAAGGGTAAGAAATGCATACATTAAATACAATCATGCATTTTATGTATTTTATTTTTTATGACATTTTTTAGCCCTCGAGTGGTTGATTGGTATTTAAGCCTTTAGGTGTTAAGATGTACTCAAATTCACATATTATATTTGTTACTGCTGGGATAAACATCTTGGGAAAGGGAACATAAATATGAGCATGAGATATTGTGTTTATAGATGTAGTAATAACTTTAATATAGAAAAGCATAACTTAGCTTTTTATAATGAACCATAAAAGTGACTTTTCTGCTTATCATTGTGCAAAAATGTAAAATTTTAAAGAAGCACACATGAACAAAACACCCATTTAAAGCAACAGGAAGCATGTGCTCAGTTCATTTCTATTCTGATTCAGAGTTATTTTAAATTGTTTTAATTTTGCACACATGCTGAAGTGCTCTTAAACAAGGCAGAGGTAATTTACTTTGTTCAGGTGTCATTCAGCTACTCTATAGTCTCACCAAGACTTAGAGACAGTCCCACTCATTTCTGTCTTATAGAGTTCTATACAGATATGATTCAGTGTCTCAGTGTGCAGTATGTGGTGAGAAGGCTACTATTGTTGTAGAGTGATTCCTGACAGAGCCATACTCATTATCATCAGCATGTTCACAACGTACAATACATAGGAGGAATTGTTAAATGAATGGACTATACATGTTTGTTCAGTATCCATAGTGCTGTTGTGTCCGAGGGGGAAACAGTATTGAAGGACAAACTCTCAGCCCTGATCAGATGACACTCATTTAAAACATGTCAGGCAGCTCTTCCCTGCAGGCCACATTTTTGCCTGCCATGTTCCTACGCCATTTTTTTTCTTTCCTTGTCACATGTCATCCCCGTTTCTGTTGATTTACATCAGTCTATGTCTGGCGGCCATCCTGCGCAGAGACAGACAGCTAATTCTAATAGTAACTAACTAATGACGCTTGGCTGTGGATTTGGCTCAAATTGAATGAATGAGGTCTGTGTGCGAGGAGCGGAGAATCCAAGTGCCTGTTGCATGCCAGACGGATATAGCGGGCAGGCGGTCTGTGTACCTCCCCAGCAGATTGGAAGAGGAGGAGGAGGTGGATTGGATGTGTGAACAGCTGGTGACTGAATAAAGACTGGTTTGGGATCATAGAAAGGAAACAGTGCAGAAAGAACAGGATGATATGTCAGGGACACCAGGCAATGTGTGGTCCAAGAAATCGGTCCTGATGCGTGATGCAAATTAAATTGGCCTGTTCTGTCTCGGACGTAAGTCATGCATTCTTGTGTCTTTTTGTTTGATTAATCTGCTGTGGTCAGAGAGGGTTGACAGGTTTGTTTGGTGATTAACACAATCACCACACGCCAGAAATTAGTGGCACTGTACAGCCTGCTATAATATATGATACAGTAAGTGATTTGGGAGTATCTGATTGGCAGTCATGATAAGAACAGGTTAAAATCTCAAAATACTAAGAACAGGTACGTCTTTCTTTTATATTACTTTTGCTCTTGGACCTTTCAGAGCAATATTTCAAAGTTGATACGTGTTCCAATAAAGTAAAAAACAGACAACTACTTTAATCCAGATTATAAAGACAGGCATGTAGGTCAGGAATGATTGGGGACTCAATAACCTAGTTCAATGCCTGTCTGTTAGTCATGTGGTGTATCAGTAACCTATCTAAATTGACCACCTGCCACACAGACATTTAGATTGAATTTTACTCTTGACTACCAAAATACATGCAATTTTTTTTTCTACTAGTACTTTTAAATGACCTCAGCATACATTAACCATGAAGTAGCTGCAATATCTGAGTACTGTAGAAATGATGCATCAAGAAGACAAAGAGTCTGCATCAAACTCATTAGGATTCATCCTGCACAGATCATGGATATGTGCACCAAATTTTATTAAGATGTTTCTATCTGAGCCAAAATGATGGACCGACCGACTGACTGACATTGCCGCCAGCGTTGCTTGACATTGAATGTTCAGTTGGCGTAATCCGTAGTTGTACAGAATAATTTGTTCTTCGGTAGTAGAATACAAGGGAAGTTACATTATGAAAAGAAAATGCAATGTGTGTGAAAGGTTTTATACGTAATAGCATTTTTATTTTAGTATTGAAAGAGGGCTCCTTTGCTTGTAAAGCCAGTTACTTTGATGATGGCAGTAGACGAACTGTAAGTCAAGAATAAACCAAGATCCACCCCATTATTTCCGACCCTTGTCGTTGTTCCAGTAGCTCCGACATTGACCCCATTTTTGATAGAGGTTAATCCCCCAAGCATGTACACTGAATGAGCCATCTCCAGCTGAGTGACAGGTTTCACTGTGGGAGGCTGGGGCATCTAGAGGACGCTCACTTCCTCTGCTTTTCTCCTCCCAAACGCTTCCTTTCCCCCATCTTCATCTCACACCCTCCTCCCTGCTCCACCTCTGTATTCAACCCAGCTGGCACACCTAGGGGGTTGTGAACAGGTGTTATTCCCCTGTCAGGGGCCGTGCTTGAAGGAGATGGCGGGAATGAAGTTGGCATGGCAATGACTGAGAAATCAGGTCAGCATCCCGAACTCACACACACACAAACATAGCTACACACGGCCAAGAGTATCTAAAAATAACGATGTCACCAACGGGGGGTGGACAGGAAAATAAAGTAAATGAAAGCAGAAGCATTTGCTGAAGTAGGGGATGTGATGAGCGCATGGGTGGCCTGGAGAGAAACAGATATGAAGGAGGGTAGAAGAGATATAGAAAGAGGGAGAGTGGAGGAGGAGGTAGAAGATGCACAGTAAGAGCGAGAGTGGAGGAGAAGGAGGAGGTCGGGGAAAAAATGAGACAAGGGGTGAGGATGGGAAAGCAGAGGCTGCCTGGACAGGGCCAACTATATCCACCATGATTGTCCCTGCCACACCTTGTTAAGACATCCCGCTGTGACCCCCCACCACCCCACATCCTTCCCCTTTCTCCAGGCGCTGACACACTGTGTCTCTGACAAACACAGTAGGGGTGGGGGGGCATGGGGAAAACCAGAGGAGCAACGGCTGGAGGAGGCAGCGCTGTATTGTTCAGGTTGAATTACACGGTCACGCAGGGTGGGCAAAGTAGAAACTCGACGAACAAAAGAAGAAGGGAGAAGATACGTACTGTAAAGAGGGATTAGCTTAAACAGTAGGGGAGGGGAGGGGGGCGAATATGAAAAAGTCAGACCTGGGTCAGATAGTATTTGCAAAAACTTCTCAGTGTTTGCTTTTTTTGAGGAGATCAAGTAGAAATATATTTAAGCAGAGAAGTCCAATTTTGTAACTGAAACTATTGCACTTTTCCACCTCAGGAGTTTTTCCAGGAACTTGAGATCCCATTTTTAGGATCTCTCGAACTACAGCTGTGTTTTGATTGGAGAAGCTAAGGTTGAAAGCTACTGCCCCCATCCCTCAAAAAAGTCTTTCCTCAGGGGTTAGTGAGGGCCAAGAGCTACGTGGGATGAGTTTGTAAGAGCTGGTGAAAGTCACTGACTGATTAATTCATGCAAAAAGAAAGCACTGAATGGCATCAGTGTTACTTTCAAGACTAGGTGGGAATTGGTGGTGGACATTTTGAAAATATATTCTTTAGCTTTCCTTCTAAGTTTGATGAAGAGAATCTCTGCTATGAATTCAGGAGGCGATGATCTTAGCTTAGCATTAGCATAGGAAGCAGGT
This sequence comes from Rastrelliger brachysoma, assembly GCA_024605115.1. Taxonomy (NCBI): domain Eukaryota; kingdom Metazoa; phylum Chordata; class Actinopteri; order Scombriformes; family Scombridae; genus Rastrelliger; species Rastrelliger brachysoma. Next base: position 9,765 of record JANJYP010106979.1, on the reverse strand, counting down.
GGGAACAGCTAGCCTGGCTCAAAATCAGGTCCTTTCTCATAGGGTTCGCCATGTTTCTACAGTAGCCCAGAACGGACAAACAAAACACCATCATTGTGATTTTTGGTTGTCCTACACATAGTGAAGGGACAGGGAGGGGTATTAAATTGGTTTCAAGCTGCTAGATCTCGCTCCAAAGAATAAAACTGTACCTAAAAACTCCTCCAAAGCTAACTAATTAGCATTTTGTGTCTTATTTGTTTTATCTATGGACAAACAGTAATGGAAAAATAAATAGTTTAACTACTTGTCAGGGACATTGGCTTCTTATAACATAATTTAATCTGTGCACAGGATTATACACGGATGGATAAACTATTGTTCAAGGAATAGTTACCCTTCTGTCCAAATATAATATATTAGCTGGTTCCCCCTCTTTCTAGTGTTTATGATAAGCTAGGCTAGGCTAACACAGACATATTGATTATCTCTTCTAACTCTTGGAAAGAAAGCAAACAAGTGCATTTAAGTGCACAAATGGCTGAATTAGACTAATTGACTGCTCCTAAAAAATGAGAATTGGAGCAAGATTAGGTGACTGAGAGAGATTGAGCTAAACAAAACATAACTTTATTTGCTGATTGGTTAAATGCAGTTACATACTGAAACAAAAAAAACACAAAAAACAAACTGAAAAGTTCAACTCCCAATTTGGAAATATGTATCTCTCCTATATTTTGTTCCCACTCTACTTCTGCAATTCTCCTTGAACAACATCCATGCAAACATCCGCATATTGTCTTCTATTTTAAAAGAATCAGAAATTTTACGTTATCTTCATGAATTCTTCAGACGCCGTAGCAAACACAAACAGCAAAGCAAACAACAGAAGATGCAGGGAAAGAGAAGTGAAGATTGGAAGAACAGTCGAATGAAAGAAAAACATCAGGCAGAAATCTTAATTGAATAGACATGTACAGCTGTGGAGTTCGTCCTCAAGAGGTTTTCAACAAATGTCACAGTGAATGAGGAGAGTGATGGAGGACAGAATCGATCGTAGTTCAGTTCCCACAGCCACTTTTCCCCTCTTTTTCCACCTCTTCCTTTTACCCGTGCTTTCCCCTCTTCTGTCCCAGAGGATTTAGAGGCTCCTCGACTGTGAGGCCAGAACCCCCCTCTGACTGACTGACTGACTGACTGACTTGCCGACTGATCTTCCCTCATTCCTCTGGCAGGGAGAGCAGGATTAGACCTCTTCACCACTTCGCCACTCACCACTTCCTCCACTGAGTTTCCTTGCCCTTTGCATGTTCCTTCTACATGGCTGACTGTTTTAGATATCCTGCTGCACACCAGCTAGCCTTATAGTGCACTTTCAATTTAACAGCAGCAAAGGGCAGGTTGGTGGAAAGCCTTAATACAGGAATTAGTAGTGGATCTACATGGACTTCCTACTGGGCTTCATAGTAGGCATACGAGGATCCCACAGAGCCTCAGGTCAATGTACATGCATTACTTGTGAATTGATTAAATCTGGCAAAATGGCAATACAGCTAGAATTAAATCTGACAAGGTAGATATGGCAAACAGTAGAGGTTATAAATGAGCCAACAGTATAACCAGATTATTTAAACCAGTGGTTTCCAACTGGTTTTTCCTCGGGGTGCAGATTTCTTCTTCTGCTACTGTTATTGGATGAACAAGTCAAGGGTCACATTATACCCACATGAAGCATGTTGCAGTGCTGCTACTAACCAGGAAGAAGGAATTCACGCTTTATAGAAATTCACTACATTTTTTTTTTTTTACAAATTAAGAATGAGCTACAGATCCACTTTTAGATTTTAGATCGCAACCCACCTATTAGGAACCACTGATCTAATCTCTCTTTATATGGAGGCGAACTGAAATTGAAATCCCTTATAATAAAGTTTATTTATGTAGCTCCTCTCTTGAGGGTGCTCTGACGTCTGAAGGGAGACTGTTCGGAGCCTTGGGGGCCACTGTGGTTGAAGTTCAGTCACCTTTGATTTAGAGTTTTGACTGAGGGAGAGATAGCAGATGTGGGGGAACAGGAAATTAAAAGTTTATGAATGGGACCAGGGTCTTGATTGTGGAAAGACTTTGTAGGTCAGTGGGAAAAATCTATGAATGAAGATAGGATTTGGGGTGAAGTGAGTTTTACCCTTGGATTTATGAACTGAACTTACTCTCTATTCCAAATATGTTTTAGTAACTGTGGGTTTATTTAAAAACTGTATGATTGAGGTTTAGACATATATCATGTAGCCAGGTCCCTTTGATTCTTGACATAGTCCTTTTTTCCCCAGACTATTTCAATGAATCATCATCAAATTGGATTTTTCTGTTCTCTTCTCAAGTCTCCAGGTTATCCTTAAAGCACCTGGCAGTTTTGTTTTTGTAGATTTAAACCACTGGGCTGCATGTAGCCACTTACTTCACTTGTTCAGACTTGCTTGAAATAAGCTACTCTTTACAAATAAACCTGCAGCCCAATACGTGCATAATATAATCACGCTTTATTATGATCACGTCTCCTGCCACCTTCAGATATATAATAAGTTTGCAATTATTATTTCCTATCCAAGAGGAAATGGGTTTTATTCATAAGCCGCCTTAGAAATAAACAAGGCTGTTTACTTATTTTTAAGATGATATTACGTCCAGTGTTTCTGTAAACGTGATGTGTTTTGTCCAGGGGCAGACGGATCTCAATTGTAAACCAAAATGATTTGATATGGCTTATCAACCCACGCAACTTATTATTCGTAATTATCCAGTTTTTACTGGCTACTGGTTTACTGGTCAGTCAACCGTTTGCACCTGCTGATAATATTTAGTGCTGCTGCCGTCAGGTGAAATACTGCAGCGCTTCCTGCCCTGCTCTGTGCTTAGTAGACAGATTGCATGATTCCAGCGTCCAAGTCAATCTCCAGCGCTGTTAGCTAATGGTAATGAGGATTTGGGACGACGGATGATGGCAACACGCTCCATGGGACGGAATTAGCGCTGAGCATTTCAACTTTCCCTGTGAGGCAGTGGCCCTTTTATCCCGTCATTATTGGCGGAGACAATGGTGTGGTTAATCTTTTTAAGACAACACAGCGGAGGGCCAGGAGGGAGGGAGGAGCCGTTCAATAATCTCATCAGAGACCAGAGGACGTACACTGTGATGGAAGAGAGTACCTCCCTTACATATCGAATCATCCTCCTCTCCTGGCTCATCTTGGCTCTCTCTCCTCTCGTGTAACCCCCCTCTCCTCCCTCTTTTTCCCTGACANTGTGTGTGTGTGTGTGTGTGTGTGTGTGTGTGTGTGTGTGTGTGTGTGTGTGTGTGTGTGTGTGTGTGTGTGTGTGTGTGTGCGTGTGGGTGTATATGTGCATGTGAGCAAGCTGGGAATAAACACTATGTAGGCATGTATCTTGTTCATGTGTGTGTGTGTTAGCAACCTTGACTGCATTAAAGAAAGGTGTAATGTGTCAAGGGAGCTGTCAGATATACAGTGTACATGTAAGGTGAGTGTGTGAAGGGAATTGAAGATGTGTCAGTGTACAAACTGAAGCCTGTGATGCTATGAAGTGAACGTATTCATTAGCATAGCACAAGACTTGTCACTAACCTTAAATTAATCACAATGCAAGTGCAGTATCTTTTTGCGCCCAGATATTTAACCGGTGCTGATTATTATGATCGTGATATGCACTGAAATGGATTTTTTAAAGTTTGAAGTAAATAATTAAAAGAATGTAGCATGAACCTGCCTAAGGACTATGGGTGGAAAACATATCTTGCTAAATTGTCCCAGCTTAACTAATTAAAATTACAAATTACAAACATCTCTATTACAACTATGCAAACTCTATTTGCTGATGATCATTTGACATATTATCAAAAGGTTCAGAACTGATACTAAGTGTACATACGATGAGGTGAGATTATCTTGTCAAAAGCTATTTCCAGAGCGAGTAATGATCTTTAAAAGTCAACCAAAAAACAAACAAACTTGGGTTTGAGTAATCTACTTCATTCATTTGAACTGAAAGAAGCTTATAAATGTACTGTGGACATTTAAAGTAGTTAAAGTAAATAAAGTAAATGAGTGAGTGATAAATTTAAAGGGAATATGAAGGGATTAAATTAACCCACTTTAAGTGCATCCCCCTCTAATGGACCCAACAACCTTTGCAGCCTTTCTCGTTTAACTTCTGCCATGATTTCTCTTTGTGGGTTCATCTTTCAGCACCTACCAGGATAAGAATATATACGATACAGGGGAGGATTGATTCAGCAGTTAACCTTGTTGTTAACACCCACTCCCTCTAACCCACCCTCCCTTCACCCTGCCCGCTGATGAAACGGTCAACCTTGCACATGCTCGCCACTCACCATCAGAGTTTAAGGAGCAAACAGCAGGGGCGTATATTAATCTAAAGCATGAAGCAGGAGTTCGCAACCTCTGTTTTTTGGCAAGCTGCCCTGCATGTTGAGGCCAGAAGATTCCTCTAACCCCAATAGCTGTGAAGGAAAATGTTTAGGGTCAGCCTGTAGACTACATGCAGTGCTTTAATCCTCCAGAGGACAGAAATGAAGCCGTTCTCACAAGTCGGTCAATAGAAATTCATTGGCAAGTCATGTGACGTTTATAGCGGTTCTATGCTGCTCAGAGGCCATTTAAAGACGTTCAACAGTCATTTCTGTATAATTAGGAATTTATCAAGGGACCCGTTTTAACATCAGACGACACTACATTGGTTGCGAGCCCTAAGGTTATGAAATTGTGATGTACTGTTGAGAATTGCAGTGTTAAAGCCAGCTATAGGCGGTGTGCTATTTACTGTAAGTGTACTGTATGTGTATGGGAGCATTATGTATACAGGACCCCAGGCTGTGATAGTGATCATAATTTCATGGTGTGTTTTCAAGTGTTTGTGTCAGTGTGTGTTAATGTGTGTAGTTGCATTATATGTGTATGCATGATGGTAGCCGTTGAATGTCAGAAACCGTAGTATTCTGACTGCCAACACACACACACACACACACAAAACCCCCTCCAGAGAAAATCCATGTCCCCGACTATTTTTAGAAATGTATGTTTCTTTTGCCATCCACTTCTCAATCAGTGATGTCTTTCTGTGTCTGCTGCAAATCGAATGTACCCCCTACTGCCAGTCCATCACACACCCACACACACACACACACACACACACACACACACACGTTTGTAACTACTGAGTACTTGTTAGAGAACACATAGGCTTTTTCTAACCTATAGTGGGATTGTTTGCAGCTCCTTAATGCAAAGCAATGTCTTCCTACTTTTGCCACCTTGTCACAGGGTGCATTCTTGTGAGTAGTGAGCAAACATTTGAATAGTGATTTTTTTTCACCTCTCAGATTTTTATATTTAAATAATTATTAGATGCCTGAAGGGTAAAACTATAAAATCCCCTCAAAAAAATAAGGAACAATTTTGTGTAGCAGGATTTATTTCTGAGGGTAATGTAATGGGTCATTACTCATTGGTTCATCTCACAATCCTTGTGATAGTCAGGGAGTGAGAAAAGAGCCACTGGGAAACTCAGACACTTATCCCATGGATACTCCTGCTCCCTTCCACCTCCTCTAACCCAAAATCGGCTGCTCTACCCACATCCCCTGGACTAACTTGGGGCTCCTTTAATCTAGCATCAACCGCTCAAACCATGGCCCCAGGACCCACTGGGTCCTCTAATCCAAAACCAATCTCTGCAGTCTCAGTCCGGGACAAACTTGGTTCCCCCTCTAATCTGGTATCAACCGTTCCAGCCATGGCCCTGGGACCTCGAGGCTCCTCTAACCCAAAACTGGCACCACTCACAGCCCAGGACGTGCAGATAAAGATGCAACTGTTACAGATCTATCAGCAGTAGACAAACCTGCATGTCAGCCTAAATTACTCTCATTCCTGTTCACAACAAGAGCAACGGGTAGGAGTGGATGTTTCTCATCTAAATGGTACGATAAATATGCTCAGCTGGAATACAGCATTAAACATAACTCTGTATTTTGTCAGCCACGTCCCCAGATCAACAGGGAATTTGATAGGTTTTGGAAATTGTTGTTTAGAGAGAAGGGACACCTTGGAAAAGTATGCATAAAACATGAAGCTAGTAAATTACATGTTGCAGCTATGGCCAAGAACAAACCAGCCTTGTTTGAGAATAAAAGAGCTGGGATATGACACATTTCAGAACAAGCCATGCACACAGAGTTGATGTTACTGAAAGAAACGGTGCACATATTAAAGGAATAGTTCACAAAAAATGAAATTCAGTCATTATCGATTCACCCTCATTCTGATGAACACTCTTGAGTACTGTAGTTTTTTATTGCTCAAACTGCCATCCACTGAAATCCATATAAGGAGAGTTGCTGGTGCCCGGTACAAAAAGGTCCATAAAAGTACACAAAAACTTTGTAATATTCCTCCATACTGCTTGTCTGATGTAATCCAAGTGTCCTGAAAAGGTAACATCCAGAGTTTACTCGAAACAATATCATTTAGTACATTTTATAGTAGTCCTACGGTATATTTGCCTGGGGGCGCGCTCACTGCTTGCACTGCGGAAGCCGCAGCAGACTAGATCAATGGCAAGTTGTGACAGATACACAGAAACACAAGAGGGACCTGGCTGCACTGGTGATTTGAAGCTTTGAAAGAAAAAAATATCCAGTGTGTATCTGTCGCAAGTTCTCATTGTGTGGCTCCCGTAGTGCATGAATGCGCTCTGGGATCTGGTAAAGTGACTGTTTAGGTTATAAAAATGTAAATGATGTTGTTTCAAGTAAACTTTCAAAACAAGAGTTTACTCGCAACATTTTGAAGCCCTGCTATACATAACAAGCTTCTTGAAACTTCAGCATCACATCCTCTGAGACAGAAAAAAAGCTAAGCTGCATGGACAGGATGACACCTATCATGCCATTTTTAGCTGATGAATACAAAGATCTTTCTATGAATGAGCTCATTGCTGTATATGTAAGAGACCGACATAATGGAGCCATCAAGGAGAAAGCAGTGGAGAAAGCATCAAGGAGAAATCAGGTCTAATATCAAGTAAGATTTTGGAGATATTGGCACCATTGCAGCTTGACCCTGAATTCTGTGTGGGGTTTGGTTTTTACAGTGTCTCCGTCATGGCCGACTGTAAAGGTTGAGTACAAGTGATACTGAAAGGCACATTCCCCAGCACAGTGTCAGTGGTAAATGGACTGCATTTGTATAGTGACTTTGTGTTGTATGTGCCTTCCAACCATTCAAAGTGTTTTTACACTGCAAGACACATTCAGCCATTCACACACACACATTCATACACTGATGGCAGGCAGCCATGCAAGGTGCCTGCTCATTCACATACACATACAGTATACAAAGCAATGACACAGTCTTCAGGCACAGTTGGAGATTCAGTATCTTGCCCAAGTAAACTTAAACATAGATGAGCTGGGAAGCTGGTAGACGACCTTCTCTACAACCTGAGCCACAGCTATCCTGTAACATATGTATAGTGCACATCAAGGGCGTAACCGTGGTATAAGAAGTGTGGACAGGGAGGCACAAACTATTAGTGCTTTGCTCTACATCCAAAGTATCTCTCCTTGTCACTGCATTTTTTGAAATTCTCAACTCGCCGCTTCACTTCATGACACGACAGGCATGCATGGTTCACTTGGCTTGAACTTGAACATTTGATATTGGAGGTCAAAATCGAATTCAGTCGGGAGAGTTTTAACCTTGTGTGATGCCATATTAGAGACAGCGGAGGAGTTTGTTGAAAGCTCTGACCCAACCAGAATGGATGAACAGTCTCTCTCACGACAAATACAAACTAAGAGATTAATTTTTCTCCTTGTGGCAAGTTGTACAGTGTCAGTAATTTTACTACCATGAGCCTCCAGTCCCCTTATGTGTCAATAACTGACTGCACTGATCTATTTGAGGGCCTAAAACATACTTTCACAACATTTACAGCAGAAGTAATTCAGATGATGATTTAGAGAAAATCGCTAAGCTTACAGAAAATGGGATACTGCAACCTGTCATAAAAGGAAACTGCCTTCCACCTAGCTAAATCTAATTTCTAAGCAGCGTTGTATGACTGAGATTCATACACGCATGCTACACTCTATATATAGTGACATGAATGACTCTTACACAAGTGAATACCAGCCCAAAAAATGGTCTCACTTTTCAGAATTTCCTAACACTAAAGATCTAAAACTCAAATGGTTCTCGCAAAGTAGAAGCACAAGATCACACATGTAAACATACACGTACAGTCTCCCCCACATCATCTTTCCACTGTAACTGTAAAAGTGTTGACATCCACACGATGCACAAAAAGACATAACACGCAAGAACATTCGCACCAACTCGCACATATTCACACTCATAAATGTGCATTCTGTTGCTTGATTAGAGATTCACTGAGGTGTGACTCTGTTTTTTTCGCCTCCTCCGTTACTGTCTACAAATGTAGAAATAATAGCAGCATGTGTAGTATTACAATTGCGCAGAGCAGAATAGAAGAAGGGCTGGCTGACTTGTGAAACGTGCTGTGTGTTGGTCAGCTGCCGACGTCCAGCAGAGAACAAAATAGCCACAGAGACGCAGACGTGATAGACATGAAGAGATAGTGACTGCACAGCGAGCCCTTTTTCAGTCATTATAGATACTGAGAATGATAAATGTTACAAGTTTTATCAAGAAACCTGAATCTTTTTCAAATAAAAAATAATCTCAGGCACATTATAAAGTGGCACAACTACTTTCAGCCTTGTGACATTTGGATTTGTACAACTAGATGGTGAATTACTGTAGCTGGTGAGCTAATGGCTAACACTAGCAGTTGTGATCATGCTTGTCTGGATTCTATTTGTGTTTATAATGTTTACTGCATCCTAGTATTTTGTTGTCAGGATTATACATTTCATTCAGTAAAGAGTTATTAAAAAAGCGACCTAGCTTTTATATTCCCGCAGAACTACAATATCTCCGCCCATTTGTAAAATAAATTAAAAAATCCTCACATCAAAATTAAGCCAAATGTTCCTTCAGCCTTATTTTCACTTAAGTATATTCCACCAATTTCCCTGATGTAACGTATTTCATCTATAAATGCTTGAAAGACAGGTGAAATTCTTTATTTTATTATTAAACTGAGGGAACATAGATATGTTCCCACTGCCACTAACAGGACATCAAAGTTCACACATTTCTCTTAAATGATGTGTTTGTGTGGTGCAGAAGTGCTAACATGCTACTCCATTCCCAAAAAGGTCAGCACTAAGTGGTTGTGAGTGGTGAATAGTGAAAAATTGTATGAAAGTTCACCAAAGTTGAACTCGACAGGAAGAGTTGCTCCCATGAACAGACTGTTGGCAGTTCCACTGAAATTAACTGATTTCTCTGTGAAATCTCACTGTTGTAAATGCTGCTATGACTGGGCATGCAAAAATGTGTGGAATTGGATTTTGTGGACCCTGCATGGTTTTTTTTTAAATTTCTTACAAGAACTGTGGTGCATAACCAGCAGCTCATTTGCTCTTGTCTCTGTAACCAGAAGCATTTTATGAGCTTTCAACACTGCAAGAAGACTTTCTCTATTGTAAATTGTGATGAGTGTCCTCTCGCAGTAAGAAACATCACTTTTGGTTTTGTGTGGACAACCTAAATTTAAAACTTTTTATATTTACTTTTTACATTTCCGATGTAAAATGTGAAT
>JANJYP010106971.1:0-25189 GCA_024605115.1 Rastrelliger brachysoma | reverse complement strand
AAGCCACAATATGATAACTTATGTACAGATTATTCCAACAAATCCTTTTTGTTCTTACAGCGTCCAGTGAACTTCTGTAACCTTGTAGTTATTGGTTTCTATGTTTACATCCTGTATATGGGTTTTTGGTAATATTACTGTACCGCTGTGATGTTATTATCTTTATTAGAATATGCCTGTATTATAACCTTGCTTTTGTTCTGACTGACAGTGATTAATCAGCAACAGCAACACTTCATCAGTGATTAATTATATCAAACTCAGCTTGCCTTCCAAAATAATACCTTGTTAATTTAGCACGCACAATAGGGAACTGATACCTCCTTATTATTGTTTTTTTTTCTTTTTCTCCAGCAGATGAGCGTCTATCCTTTCTGTTTACAAGAGTGGCGACTCAGGGGCGCACTGCCCTTTGTGCTAATAAATCCTATCATCTCTGTATGCAAAGGTGAAGGAGTTAAGGCTGCTCTGCTGCTGTTGTGTGATGAAATCAAAGAGATTGTGCCATCCTGACGACACTGTGAGAAATAACAGAAGCCCCTCTGATATGGCGCCTCGGTTTTAAATATTTTATTAAAAAGCAAAAGTGGGAATTTCCCCCATCAGAAAAAAAAATATACTTGTGACATCTTCATTCCCTCACTAACAATCTTAATACGTTTTTTTTTTACATACGTATGTGTGTCAAAAAATCTGATGGCACACACGTGAATGCAGCTGCTGTGGAAACAATAAGAGATTATGTCACCTCGGTAGAATTTTCCCGTATGTTTATTTAGATTTGAGGACTTGTTGACAGAGAGGGACAGTTTTTTCTTTTTTTTAAACATGGGATGACACATGCGTTGTTACGTTGCTCTACGCATTCCCCTTCTGAACACACGGATTGTAGCCTCCCTCTGCGCGTATGTATGTGTGTGTGTTAGTGCGTATGCGTATGTGTGTGTCTTCCTCCCTCCTGCCTCCCCTGCATCTGACAGCNTCTCTCTCTCTCTCTCTCTCTCTCTCTCTCTCTCTCTCTCTCTCTCTCCCTCCTCCTCCTTCTCTCATTAGGGCTTTTTTCACCGGCAAAACACCGACACACTCCCTTCCCCTCTTACCGGGAATAAACGCGCAGCGGCGGGCAGGAGGAGCAGGATTGACCCCTACCGTGCGCACCATCCATGGTCCTCCCCTGGATGTCGGTCTGACAGGAGGGTATGTAGAAATAATGATTTTTTTTCCCCTCCTCTTTCTTTCTTCCACCCCTTCCAGTTTATTCATGTCGTTATAAACCCGGACTCGGTTGTGTTAAGTCAAACGATTTGTTGAATGTCTTACTGTAGGAAGGGGGGGCTTTTCCCGACATCCATCCTCCACGCGTTTGACCAGTTTACGCATCATGTCAACGATTACGCTCCGTGTTCTATTCCGCTTTTTTTGTGCATGTGGCCCCTGCAGTGAAAAAGGCATTTATTCACGCTGCTGCCGCTCAATAGACCATATATTTTTTTTAATAACGTGCATGGACTTTGCTCGCATGCTTGCCGACCTCTACCGGGGGGATGCGTAATTTTGTTTGGAATGATCATGGGAATAAAAGGAAGTTGTAAGGTCGTTTTGTGCCTACTGGACCAGTAAGTGTTGACATTCAACCTGCAGACCCTGCAAGCAAGCAGGCACTCATAGTCACATTCAACCCCCCACCTTCCCCTGCCTCTATACTGTTTCTTTCTTCCTTGCCTCCTACTTTAAAACGTGATGGCCTTTTTTTCTCCTTTCGTTTTTAATGTTTTTATTTTTTTTTAAATTACTGTTGCTTTCTCATCTCATGCCTGAGTTGCGCGCCACCGCGGATCAGCTGTTTCAGTTTGTGTCTCAACCTGTCAAAAGCAAACTGGATCTATCATTGACTTAGTGAGTGTATTCTCAAACACACATCCATCAGTAATTATGCAACAGCTACACTGACAGATGCCATCACTCACACACACACACACACACACACACACACACACACACACACACACACACACACACACACACACACACACACACACACACACAATGTTGCCATTGTCACATCCTCTCATCAACACCCTTTACTTTGCCTAAACATAGTGGTTGAGGTCACTTTTAAAACAAACTGCACATAATTTGGAGTTTATTCATTTTGAGAACATTTTTCCTCACTTTGTTCCAATCTGTCATCTATTCAGACAGATTATAGCTGTGGAGGCTTGTGTGTGTGTGTGTGTGTGTGTGTGTGTGTGTGTGTGTGTGTGTGTGTGTGTGTGTGTGTGTGTGTGTGTGTGTTGTTTTTTTTTTTCCCAGCATGCACGGGCAGGTCCATGTATGAATATGGCTTCACCTTTGGTCCTCTTGTCTTTCACCAGTTCTGTACAGTATTGAAGAGGAATGTTGCAGCAGTACTCAAAGCTGACTTCACCTTCAAGATGCTTTACTATCACCGTTCNTGTGTGTGTGTGTGTGTGTGTGTGTGTGTGTGTGTGTGTGTGTGTGTGTGTGTGTGTGTGGTTGTACCCCTCCAGCGAATGTATTTCTCAATCTCATTGATTGAGTCATTTACAGTTTGATTATCTTGGAGCCAGCCACAATAAACCACTGTTTCAAAATCACATTTCTAGGAAGGTCTATTTCATTAAAAAGATCTTTTAATTGTAGTGTATTCGGGGTTCGTATCACCTTTATTATTACATCGCTTTGTAAAGTCCTTCCTCCTCTGCGGCATGCATAATAACCTTCTCCCCATTGCTGCACAGGTGGGCTTATGATACTTTGTCATACTCTTCCTACAGGCCATGCTCACACACAAACACATACACACATACACACACACACACACACACACACACACACACACACACACACACACACACACACACACACACACACACACACACACACACAAACACTGTCATCTTCAGCCAGCAGACCTGCCGTCACGCAGCGTCCACGTCGTTAACATCAGACACACTCCTGTGCCTGCTGTGTCAGTCTTGCACAGTCAGCCTGCCAGCCAGCCTCCCTCTGAGCGTCACCTGATGCTTCTTCATCTCCAAACCCCCCCACCTCCCTCCACCTTCCCCCACCCTACCCCACTCCAACCCACCCTAACTGTCAGGGTAGCCATTACCTCATCTCGACACATTGTTTTCTCGTCCGTATCTTGACGTGAATGCTTTATGATCAGACAGTCAGACACATGCAAGTGAGTCAACCAAGAAGATACTGTGTGTATGTTTTTTGTTTTTTGTTGTTTTTTTTTTTTTTTTTTTTACCGTAGCGCATGTATACACAAACTACTTGTGTGTACATGTCAGTGTCTGTTGCACGAGTTCAGCAGCCTTAGGGTGCTGCTGGGATTTCACAGCCCAGCATGCTGCCTTTACCATCATTTGCAATTCAAATGAGCATTTATGAGACATCCAGTGAGGCTGAGGCTGCCTTCTTCTCCTCTGTGTCTCATTGGAAGCAATCATTCCTCACACTTGCGAGTTAAACCAACCATTTCTTATTGACTTCCATGTCGAAAGAAAAAAAAAAGTGAGGAGCCCTTTAGTAGCCTCTCCGTATGAAGACGCTATTACGGAGGCAGAATATTTTAGGTGATGACATTTTTTGAGTCGTTTATACATATAATGCATGTGGGGTTCATCCTGATGTTTTGCCACTGATGCAAAGGCATGCAACAGGTCTTTTATGTGTGTCATGTGCTTGGCCGTCATTGCTGCTGGCCCACTATGAATGTTTTTGTAGCTTGTTGAGTGTGGTCACGTCTCTTCCTGCCCGCTGAACTCCAGTGACCAATCGCACACACAAAAAAATACACAGACAGACAGACAGACAGACAGACAGACAGACACACACACACACACACACACACACACACACAGAGGCCCCATATTGACATAAAGCATTCCCATCATCACTACTACAAACCTAACCCCGCTTTTTGACCTAAATTTATGATATAATCCTTAGGTTTGTTGCTATATTTACTACCAATTTTTCTCATGCTATTTACAGCTGAGGTTTTCTAAACAATAGCCATTTAGTGTGTTTGTATTCTGTAGTTGTCTCTGTAGTTATTTTCACCAATGAAGGCAGAGTCCGCTTTCCTTGTGCAGCATTCAAATTGCTTAGCCCCAGAACACAAGGGATTCAAATGAAACAATGCATGCATGTGCTATATGCGAGGCAGGAAGACAAAAACTGCTATATATGCACATTTCATTCATTCAGGAAGACAATGTTTAAGTCATAAGGTCATATTTACTACAACAGAAGACTAATGTGGGACTGTATTCTTATTAATAAGCAACACATTAAGCCTTATTAGCACATGCCTTCCCTTCCCCCAGTGGTTGAAACATGTATCATTAAAACACACCCTTTGTTATTATCAGTAACCACATGGTTTGCCAAATGAAGCAGGGCTGGACTCTTAAAGGGCTATTGCAGTGATTCACAGTTACACTAGCATATTAAAAAAACAGGATGACTTGCAAGAAAAATCCTGAGTCAAGCTCCCCCCAAAAGAAAAAAACAAAAAAAGCCTGAATCCTACGTTTCCCAGAGCACAGTGCAACCATGTCAAATTTTGTCATTCCTTCCCCCCTTAGCTTGTGAAATAATCTTTTAAATTGTATGCCACCACTTTTATAACACAGTTAATCAATCAGTCAATCAATCACTTTATTTACATAGAGGTTAATAGAGTTCAAAGTGCTTCACAGTTGATTGACAAGCTGATAATAAGACAGTCAAGTTTAAACCAAGCACAATGTAATAAACCTCATGACACCATCAAGGTTTTTCTTTCTCTAACACTTCATCCAGTGTGGCACAGAAGATGTTACACATGCTCAATAGCCCTCTCTCTGTGATGTATAAACTTACATGTATGTGTAAAATACTTGGAATACTCCTTTAAGAACTGCGCCTTGACCCTTTGCGTAACCCTTGGAGGATGCTTGGAGCCAAAATATGCTTACTTGAAAGATAAAAATGTTCTCATCCTCTAGGTCTAAAAAATTCTAGTGGGTATGAGTGTGTTCAGAATCACATGTTGAAGAAAAAAAAAAAAAACGCGGACTTTGCACTTGACCACGTTTGGATAAACGCCAAAAGCTGTGTCAAAATGAATATTCACAACAACCCCATTCCCCGCCCTCCACCCTGCCCCCCCACCCAGCATGTAAAATCACGCTTTGTTTATACTTTGTGTAACATACACCTGATACCTTATAAGTGCAGAGGAGCGACCCCGTGTTATTGATCAGCCGATTGGATATTACACCCGCCGTGATGGCAGTATTACACAGGCGCGATGGCGTATGGGGCTGCTCCTCGGCTTTGTGCTTGTTTACCCAATATGCACAGCAGCGACCTAATCTCGCTCAGTTTTACATGCTCTTTGATCAGCTTTTGTTTGGAATAACCCAAAAGAGGATAACACAACATTATTGCGGCTGAAATCCTGCAATACAGTAATCACAGTGGTTGTGTTTGCTTTTTTTTTTTTTAATGGCAAACTGAATTAAGCCTAATCAAGGATGCTGCATCCCACTGCAGTCATGTTAAAAATATCTTATTAGGGGCACATATTTTGACTATTGTGATCTTAGTTGCGTGTCAGGGCAACATGGTCAAATCTTCTTCCTGTATTTTTTATTGTGGGGGGGTGAGGGGGTGTATTCTCTTTTTCTCTTTTTTCTGGTTGCATTCCTGTTGCTGTCTCTCTGATCAGTGCTTTTATTTTTAGACCTTGGTTTCTTTTTTACTCGCACAGCTCTAGGCGATTTATTGCCTTCTTCAGATTGCATCATTTTGTCTGCATTCTCTGGATGTGCGAACAAGAAGAAGAAGAAGAAGTAGAAGAAGAAGAAGGGGAGAAAAGAGAAGCTATTTCATGTCATGAGACAGTTTTATTCCAGTGTTCTATTTCTTTTTCTCCACCTTCACTACTCATGTGGCTCCTCACAGCTGATGGAAAGCATCACTTTGTCCTTCCTGAAGGGGAGGCGAGGCAGCTTTATCCCCAGTGCTAGCAGCTCAGCTTGCCTCAGCCTGATGATTGCAGTGAGTCAGCAGGTTGTCCTTTTTTTTTTCCTCCCTGCTTCTTCATCCCCACCCCTTCTCCCACCTTCCCCACTCCCCTTTTCATTCCTTTGCATACCTCCCTCTTCCCCCCTCCCTCTCTCTGCCTTCTACGAACAAATCCCCCTGCCTCTCAAGGATGAAACTCATCATGTTGTTGTCTGGCTTTGATCTGGTGCAATGATACCCATAATACTTGTCTTTTTTTTTTTTTTTACATCCCAGCTGTAAGGTGGAATTTATATTTCAGAGGTTGGGGGGCTGAAATGATTTTTTTTTTTTTTTTTTTTTTGTAGAGGCAGGGGCAGTTTATTCAGCTTTCGTTGTAGTCTCCTGTTAGAAATTCTTCTTTCTGTCTCTCTCTCTTTCTCCAGCTACTTTTGGCCTTTTCTAACTAAGACCGAGCCAGCAGCCATTGTTTTCATTTGGCCACTTTACACTTGGCAATGACTAATTAGAAAGCCTTCGCAGTCAACAGTTGTGGAACGAAGGGGAGGAGTGGGGGCTAATTCCATTGCTGATCCGCGTGCGTTAACCCCCCTCCCCTCACTCTTTGCGCACAATTACAGTGTGTGATTGCCTGAGTCGCACACAAGCTGGTGAATTGAGGATAAATTGTCGGTATGGTCTGACCTTAGCTCAAACTGCAGTATGTATAAAACAAGACTTAAAAAAAGAGGATTAGGAGAGATTAAGAATTGCAAAAAAAAAAAAAAAGACGAGGAAAATAAGCAACAATACCATGTTTACATCTGCAGAGTTCATTTTGCACGTTTGTAGCAGGTGCGGTAAAGCTGCTCGAGCTAAATGTAGCTTTCTGCGAACGCCGGTCCCCACGGTGGTTGTACTGTGATTAAAAAACGGTTGCTGCTGCTTTTGTGGTTAACGAGATATGCTCTCCTTGCAGACGAGGGTAAGGGAGAAGGGAGGGGGAGGAAGGTACACTCTGACCTCTACGTTATATTTTGCTGGTAATTAGACTGAAAGATGATTGTGCATCAAAAGCCCAGTGAAGCAGGTGGGTGTAGTTTGCTCGCTGTATGTATGTCTTATCCGATGAGAATAAGGGATGTTTTTTATTTTTTTTACAGTGGTCTACACACACACATACGCACACAGGCTACTTCTAGTCCCTTTGGGCCCTGACATGTGACTCCTAAACTGGTCGGACAGGTTAGGAGGAAGCAACATCAAGGAACAGCCGCAGTCATCTCATATGCTCCACTTGTACACGTGTACGCACAGTACACAGTACTCTGTGTGTGTGTCTGCATGTGTGTGTGTTTACACTCTTCAATCATAATTTAAAGGCCCATGTGACACATACCTTGTGTATTCTTTGTGCGGTTTGTGTGCGTTCTTTTTTGACTTCCTTGTTGCTGTTTTTGTTGCAGCGCGGAGTATCGACTTTGCTCTACACACACACACACACCTACACACACACACACAGGCAATGAGGGCTTTGTGGCAAAATACATAAGTTGTATAAATGCTTATTTTTCCTTCAAATCCTCCAGAATACCTCATAATATTAGATCAGTGATGTGAAATTGACTACAGATTTAACGCGTGTGTGATGTGGCATTAGTCATGTTGACTCTTACACACTAGTAGTAAAGGACTGGGAATGATCACACTAGATTTTATGCACATCCATTTAAAAGTGGTGTACTATTACATGGTTGCACCATTTGAAAAATGATACATGCTTTCCATCTTTCAGGCTTCCACTTAGTACATAATAAAATAATCAACCTCTAGAGCCATAAAACTTGTGGAGAAAGTTGATGCATTGTAAATATTATGTCGATTTTTATCGTTATTAGTTAATATATGGTTGCATCATGATGCGCAGTTAGGATAATGGATGATGGTAAGTGCAACACAAGCCTTCAGCATTATAAAACATTACATCAGTTAATGTCAAATTTATGTGTGTAGCATAAGACGCATCACAGAATACAGTAGGTACGGGAGCCAAGATGTGTCAATCTATGAAGCAAATGTGAGAAAACTGCTCCTTTTTTTTTCTCAAGAGTTCAAGTGCAAGGGTGCAAGACGCTACGAAATTCCTCCATGGTTGCCAGATTTTGTTTCTATAATCTGACAACATTGCCTCCAAGTTCAATTTTGTCTTATCTTATTTGTGATCTGGCTCTTAAAGTGGCACATCCAGCTGGATTTTCATGCAACCATTAAAGCGCCATAGATAGAATGTATCTAAAGCACAAAGGTAACACTTTAAAAGCTTTAAAAAAAAAAGACAGCAGTGTAAAGTGTCCATGACTTCTAGTACTCTCAGGACAAGCATCGGTCTGATCCTTGTGCTTTCTATTTTTAGCCTGCTTTGAGTTAATTGTAATCCAGGCCCGTGCTGATATCCATCATAGCTGAATCAGCTGCGCGCTCCAGTGTTCCTCTTTACTGCCTTGTTTCTCAGTGTACCAATGAGTGTCCTCTCACCTCATTAATAAAGCTGTTGATTTATAATCACAGCAAGCCATCTCATCTCCAGTGAGCTTTTTTTTCTACGAAATTATACCCTGATTGTGCTGCTTTTCAAGGTTAGGTGGACCGTGAGCGAGCGCGTCAATAATAAAACAGCAGCAGTATTTTTTTTCTAAGAAAATAGAGAGGACATGTAACACTGCTGTATTTTTGGGGTGGTCCACTCCCTGAGCCTAAAACTGCTGCGCGGTTGCTTTTTGATCGCTCATGCGTTTTAGTGTTGTTTATTCCACCCCCGGCACAGCACTCTCACTTCTCTACCCCACCTGTGCTAGACTTAGTTGTAGTGCCACTCCTCACAACTGGAAACCACTCACTGTTTTGCTATCAGTTGTTGTTTCTGTGATAGTTTCAACTACAACTACTATGTATCTCTGTCATGCATTGATTTTTTTCTTCTCTCTCCTGTTTTGTTTTTATGTTGGCAACGGTAATGAGAGTTCTCCTTTATAATTCATGCCATGATTGATGTCCCTCTGGTAGCAGTTTACATGCTACAGTCTCACCACACACTTATGCCAGCAGTGCTTAGTGCTGCCAAACAGCCCAGTCCACAGATTAAGATGCTTGGTGTTGGCTTTCAGCTACCCTTTAAGCAAACCACACTAGTTGTTGTCGGTAGTAGCATTTGGCAGATGATTGGTGCGCCTCAGAGAAAAAAAAAGTTTAATAGACAACTCTAAAATATTCTCGAGTGGTATTGATGTGCCTTTTTCAGCCTTACTCTTTCTGTGCCTGTCCCCGTCTGTACTTAAACAAATAGCACTGAGCTCCTTGTTCAGCATCTTTGCAAATCCTCTGACACTGACACCAGTAACACAGAGAGCTCCTGTAGCTTCCTTTCAGCCCCAGCACTGATCCTAATAAGGAGATGAATAGCTCTATACAAACAGTAGAGTGGAGCTGGGGACTGGATGTATGCCCACTGCCTCTCTCTTTCTCTGTGTGCCGAGGGTGAAATGTGGGTTTCAGTCTTCTCTGATCTGATTTTGTGTTGACCTGGGCAGCAGGACTCAGGACAGACAGGACAACATCACAGCTCCTGGACTTGGGAAAGTTCACATTTTGCTTTAAAAAAAAGCCTGGAAAATACACAAGCTAAAGAGATGAGTGACAGTGCTGAAAAAAATTCACACTGGTGGCAATGTCACAACAATGTCATCACTGCAGGTGAATAACTGGGGCATTTGTGAGGAGCTAAAGGAGGCAGTATTTGTCAGTGAGCATCAATAAGTATCATCTTTAATCCCACATTGATTGTCACCAGTATTTAGGTCTTCACAACAACTTTGATGCTAACCGACCTGTTAAGTTCAGTGAAGGATGTTAAAAACACAACAGGTCCGTGTTTTCATTATATTTTACTTTTATTAGCAGTTTACCAACAAAAAATGCAGAATTTTTCAGGTAGGTGAATAAATATTATGGTCCAATAACCAAGAACATACTAGTTAGCTTCTTAAAACAAAACAGCTAGCGTCTTCACTACAGAATGTGAATCTAGCAAAAACAGGTCTGTATTACAATTAATTTAGTTTATTTTTTATTTTAAACACAAAATATAGAATCTTTCATGTATATGAATAAATAATATGGCCAAATAATGTAAAAAAAATACTCGCCAGCCTTCCAAAACAGCACGTGTTTGTCAGTTTGATTAGCTAGCTTCCTTAATGTACACCAGAGCAGCTAGCAAAAACAGGTCTGTATACATACCAGTTCATAAAACACACAAAATGCTGATTTTCATTTTAATAAACTCCTTTATTGCACATGAGAATATACTTCAAAACTGTACTGCCCAAGAAAATAAACACAGGTCCCCTAAACAAAGAAACAGCTAACTAGATTAGCTACCTTGACTGCTGTATGTTTCAAGACTCACACCAACCTTATAGCAACATTAAAGAATAAATGCATTAAATTGCATAATTTGACTGAAATAACTACTACTTACTTCTACACTGTTTGCTAAAATACTTCAATATAACATTTGAATCCATTTTTTACTTCTATAAATGTCAGTCTTCCAAAATTAGCACAAATCTAGGCATGGAAATCATGTAATTACAGATCTGTCTTTGTTGTATAATGTGATGTATTTCCATGTGATGGGCTACAGGATACACAGTAGAGTATAATTCCTAAAGGGATTTGAGAAAATTCTTCAGGGAGTTGATGTGCTCAAAAATCTGGATTAGTTGAAGCATGAAACCATCCAGTGTGCAGGATGCCATCAAAAGAACTTTCAATGTGACATAAAATAATGTGATATAGAGATAAGAGATTTACACTCGGGACAGAGCACAGAAACCTCTTTTCTTTATTTCACTGATTTTTAAGCCTCAATTAGTGTAGGCTACTTTGCTCTGAAACATGCTTGCTGAAAAAAAAAAGTTAAATGTGTACCATAGTGAGTTTTGAAAATGCGATTAGGGTGATTGTCACATTCATAGAACAACAAGACCAAGAAAAGAGACTTATTTTCTCTAAACTCTACTCTAACAGTCTGTCTTTAACAGTGGGAAATAACCAGCAGTGTCTCACACCCACATTGCCAGTTTGATGCCAGTACTGCTGTTCTCAACTACATTTCAAAACGGCTGTGATTTTAGAAATGGAAAGAAAAAGCTCCATTAAAGATTGTCCAAAAGTGTAGGGGCATTTATGTCATTTTAGAAATCATACAGATTTATTCATTTGTATGTAAATTATGCCCCTCTTTCAGCTCTTTGTTGCTTATGAGAAACACAAAATGAAATCACAGTACTGGCTGTTTGTATTTGTAATGCTTGAGTAGTGTATTGATAAAGAATTACAGAATAAGAACATCATCTTGTTAATATATGGTATAAAGGTTTGCAGGTGGTTTAAAAGACCTTGTGCTTGCTTACAAATATATAATAAGATGAATTTGGGACATTGTTAGGAATAATTTGAGGAAACTGAAATCCATGAATAATGAAAGCCTCCGAATCCTCAGACATTTTTTTTTTGTCTTTGCTCTTATTTCTTTCACTGTACAGAGAGTGGGAAGCTCTCACCATAAACATTTCCCTTGTAAAGTGGTTTGCATTGGCACATGTTGCGTAACAGATAGGAAAAATGTGGGAGTAAAATGGTGCACCGTCACAACATTGCTAGCATTATGCTGTTTTTTTTTTTTTTTTGCTTTTGCTTGGAAGCAGGCAATTGTGCCTTTTAACAGCATATCTGCACATTTTGCTCTTTAATTGTACATGAAGGAAAAGTTAATCATTTCTATGTTTTACCCCCCTTAAAAAAAGAATAAATCTTTTCCACAGGCCATGGTTTCCACAGAACGAAACTGCTATTAGCTGTTAGGATATAACAAACCTAAACCGAGTGTTAAATTTAATTTGACAGCTCCCTATTAACTGCTCCTTTTACACTTAACAAAAACAGTCTGGGCTAATGTTTATTTATACTGTGGGACTGTGTTTAAGGAATGATAAGTCATTGCTTCTGGTGACTTACTGTTTAGCCTGAGAACCAACTTCTGCCTCTACACCTGAGACATGTACTCAGTATTACCCAAGAATGTTAGTCTTCCTGAACAAACGGCGTGTTGACTCTGACCTTATTTTAGCCGTTGGCTGTCTGTGAGTTTCACTAGTTATTTTCCAGGCCTGAAGCTGGCCATGATTCTCAGGTAGAGCTGTCTTACTTGCCCCAATGTCAAGAAACAAATTTAAAGGGTAGCCCTGAGTGTTTTACTGAACCACTTGAGATTACATTTTATAGTTTAAAAATGGGAAAAGACGTTTATTCATTTTCTTCCAGACAGTTAAATGAGGTGATCAATACCACTCTCATTCAAGTAGGATAAATATGAAGCTAAAACCGTCCTCTAGTTAGCCTAGCTTAGTACAAAGACAAGAAGCAGAGGGATTTAGCTAATAAGGCTTGTTTTTTTCCTCACTTTAAGTGTTTGATTAAAGAAGCAACATGTGAATTAGTAAGCTTTATAGGTACTGGGGATTTTGGCATGCTTAGATAGAGCTATGTACTGATGCTGTTTCCTTGTGTTTCAAGTCTTTATGCTAAGCTAATCTAAATGGCAGCTGGCTGTAGCCTTCAATTTACCGCACAGACATGAAAGTGGTGCTTATCCTCTCACAAAAGAAAGCGAATAATGCTAATGCTTCGTGAACAAGTCAACAGGTGGCACCTCTCCTGTGTTCTGATTGAGGCGAGAGGCCATTCCTCAAGTTTTTTAGAAACACTCGATAAATGTGATAGATGTTTTGACTGAATGTAATTTGAAGCTGTAAATAGATGGTAATTCTTGTAAAATTGAGGATGTAGTCAGTAATCCGCAGACTTTGTGCAGTTGCTCTTTCATCCGCCTCCATGTAGTCTTGTCGCCAAGATGGGTTGCACTCTGCTGTTTGGATTTTTTTTTTCCCTAACAGACGAACAAACAAAGCGTGCTAGATCACTCAGACGTGGCCCGCATGACACATTTGACATTTCACCGGGATCGATATGACCTCACTGTGGCTAGAGCTGCATGAGCACAATAGCAAATGTACATGGATGGGTGGAGCCAGGACTGTCAGCTTTCAATCATTTGTGTTGCTTTTGTATCACAATTTAGTTCTGTATCACTCTGCCTGTAAAACATATTCATAATTCATATTTATTACATTCCGGTCTTTAATATTTCATGTTTTGGAGACCATTTCTCACTAATTGAAGAAATACATCTTAGTTTGAAGTGTTCATATTCAGCCTCTCTGTGAAAAATGTACTATTAGTGATGCTGGGTAAAACATCTTTCATTGGGAAGTCCTACTTTTCCAGAATCAATGTTTATGTAACCCTAATTCATATTCACATGCAGTCGTCAGACTGGGCTGTAGAATGGAAAAAAAACCCCACACCAGAGAGTGAGCGGCGAGCAGACTACGAACAGAACATTTAGTCCAGCCACAGTCATCTTGTATTGTGTGCTTGTCCTCAACTCACATGGACTCTCCTCCTGTATGTCCAACTCTCTAGTGCTGCAGGCTGCTTGTGGCTGCTCATTTTAGATTAATAGCCTTGGCGGTGTCGTCCAGGGTTAATGGAGCTGCACCCCTGTAACTCTGTTTCGTCCCGGTCCTGTAGTATCAGCCACTGGTTCGCTTCCTTCCTGGAAACCATTGCTCCATTTAGTTTTTGACCATTCTCTCTATATGATATTATCACCCTTTCACTAACATAACCACTGTGGGATTGCTTTTCATCTTCTCACAATTCAAAACATGTCATATAGTTCCACTTTAGGCCAGCACAAGCTTACTTTCCCTGATGCATTTCATTCAATTTGTGCAACTGCAACCTGCGTGTATTTACCGCAGCTTTTAATTTACTCAGGCGAAAGCTCATTATGCACTCAGCACCTGGGACTGTGCTCCAAGCCCCCGATTTTTGTGTGAAGGAGCTCAGCAGCTCTGCTTCAGTGGTGGGAATTGTCAGAAGATTACCAAGCTTTCCCGAAAAAGAAATGATAATGTAAGGTAGGGATACTAATGAAGTGATTCAAGAGAGACAGAGATACACCACTGAAAAGTCCAGCAGAAGCTCAGAGCGGGAGCAGGTGGAGGGTTGAGATGGTGGTGATACAGTGTGGCTGATGTCTCATTAAAAAAACCTAAGGTACATGCGGGCAAAGCCAATGCAAACTCACTCTCATTAAAAGAGCAGTCTGAGCCCACAGTGATTTCACAGTTCATTGACTGTCATATTTTAAGTTAAATTTGAATAAACACCAAACTATCTGCGAATCCCTTCCCCTCCTTTTGTTTGGCGTTATGAAATAGTAAGATATAGTAGATATTATATCAGTTTTTGACACTAAATTGGTCTTTACATTAGAGACTTAGAGAATCTAGATGTTTTCGTGATCTGCCTTGGAATTCAAATACCGTTGGGAGAGATGTGTGACTCACCGCTGACATTCAGACATATGCTGTGCCTGAGATGATTTCTTACTGGGAAGTAGTTTGGGACTTAATTATTTATTGGTGGCACTGGAAGAACTAAAAGAGCGTGTCACAGGTCACCTCCCAGTGCTCTTTCATGCACTTTTTCCTCATTTTTTTTCAAGTTTTCTACTTCCTAATGAGGAAGTAATTTGCTGATGACATGATTCAATTCCATACGCAGATAGCATGTCAAAGCTAACTGAATAACAGCTAACCGAAGGGCATAAATACATCTCACATCGACATAAGCAATGTGTTGTGCCCATGTGATTCTACTGCATAGGTGAAATAGGTGAACGGCTATTGCTTCATAATTGCAGTTCTTGATGGATTCTATATTGCTTTCAGATTGCACCTCACATATTAGGTGATCTAACCTTTCAGGCTCATGTGTCCTGTTAAATGAATATGTAGGAGGACGGTGCATATGAAGCATCACGAATGAGGTGCAATTACTAAATCTGTCCCTCTGAAGCATGACCTCTTCTACCTTGTCTTTCCTTGTCATCTTCTCCCCTATAATATTGTCTTGATGGAAAACTCAATATAACCCAAAAATGTTAAATTGGATAAACTGAGGAAAATTTAAACCCACAATTTTCTTTGTTTTCTTTGTTCAAAACAGCTCCTGGTACCGTATTATTCAGCGGTGGTGGGTATTTTCCGCGCAGCATTCAAGAAAATCAATTTTCTTTGTCTAATACAAATGAAATCTTTTTTCTTTTGAAGGTTAATTTGTGTTTGTTTCCGCTCTAACTGCGATTTGTTTCTGTCTGTGGTCAGCACAAAACAATTTTGTAGTTCTGTGCCTACCATGGATTCAACAGACTATAATGTTGATGCCTCTCTAGTCTTTGACTGGTAATTATATCTGCCACATAGTCCTGACCACAGCCAAGATGGCAACATGCTGTTATTTACTTTGTTCAATTGTGAGCAAACAGCAAATTAAATGGCTTTAGTCCAATCTGGATGGTCTACGTGACATTTCAGTTGGATCAATGAAGCCTCACTGAACCACGGGTCCGTGAACTGTTTTCAGCTCTAATAGGGGAGATGAATGTGTTCAGTCAGCAGGGCATCTACCTGTCTGTAGTAGTTCATGTATGTCATTTATTCTTTTATCATTGCTCATCAAGATGACATTCATAATTCATTTTATATTATATTTTCAGATTTTTCATATTTCATGGTTTTGGGTGATTACCCAATTTTTCAAAAACTGCTGTCCAGTATGGGTTTGTTGTGTTTGTATGAATATTTCATGTCTGAAGATGGAAAGTACATGGCTGCAGCACATTAAACGTTGTCGTTCATATGATTGGTTATACAGGAGAGTTGCGGCATTTTATTAGTGCTGATTTGTTCTCTCCTTGCCTTTGAGCGGTGTTGAGTACAGAATTAATGGATGAGCTATTCATCTAATGCATATAATTATGCCTGTGAATTTCTTGCTACGGAAGTTTTTCAGAAAGTTGCAGTACGTGTGTGTGTGTGCATGTGTGTGTGTGCATGTCTCTAGAGAACCAATTTCTCATTGGATGAGAGAACTAATTTCACTTTAAAAGCAGCATCATGAGGAAATTTTGGCCGGTGCTCAAACAGCTTCAAAGTGAAATTTCATAGTTAAAACTTGATTTCAAGGACGAGGTAAGAATTGGGTTTAAGGTTCAGTTTAAGGTAAGGGTTGGGTTTAGTCATTCAGTTGATGATCAAGGTTAGGGTAAGCAGCTAGAGACAATGGACTTCTTCACAAGGATATAAAGTGTAAAACATGAAGGGAGACTGAGGAAGATAAGATAAGTTATCCTTCAATACCAAATCAAAGGGTTAGGCTAAAAAAAAGAGATTTATAAATCACTATTTTAAGATGTATGATCTAAAATGAATTCTTAAAATCCTCGGCTCGATCATGGTGCCTGTGCCTTTTTTCCAAGTTAACACGTACATTCACTCCAAATGTTATGTGCAGACTGTGGTTGCTTGTTAGGGTTGTACATTGTGTAGAATGTCAATTGTTACATCGTAGAAATTAAAGCGTTACAACACAACATGAAAAGGTTATTTTCAGTACATCAACGCCAATTGTACCAACCCACAGTAAATCAATACCCACTATTAAATGACCACCTAAAATCAAGACTAATCACTTCTCTAAATTGTAACTACCCGAAAGGATTCTTTAGAGTAGCAGCCAAAGGACTTCTTTTTGAACAGATCCAAGCAAGCTGCACTTCATTTAACTTGAGAACACTTCATTCGACCACTTTTCATCTCTCATGTCTCTTAGTATTCATCCCTTCCCTCCCTCCTGTCTTTCCACTTCATGCCCTCTCTGAGGAGCATTGCACTTTCGGTCGCCCCCCCTCCAACCTTCTATGATTCTAATATTGATGTGATGTGGCCAGACTTGGGCAGACTTGGAGGGAATATTGATTAGACGGGGGCGACAGGTTACCAGCCATCTCTTTTGTTTATCCAGCTGAACAGAAGTCGAAGAGCAGAGCAGAAGTTAGGAGCAGGAGGCAGAACGAAGATCAATGTCAGATTTGGTGCAAGGCTCTTTATCACGCCGCATCAATCACAGTCCTACCACTGAGTCATCCTTCATACTTACTTGATAGAATCTCAATTTAACCATCCTCTCAAGGTTATTAGAATCCCTCCTCCACAGCTCGGGGTGTGTAAGCTTTAGTCAGAATCTAAAACTGTATCAAATTGTCTGTGGTGTCATCTTTTGTGTATTAGAGGTGTTTATTAAGGTCAGACTGAGCTGAAGGCTGGCTTATTTATGAAAAAAGTTATTTATCTCTCCTTTAGGTAAATGTGTCCTTTGCGTTTATGACCATTCTACCTACTTAGGAGCAGAGTTCAGCTATTCCTGGCGGGGATCAACTCTAAATTCACTCAGCTAATAACAATCGCTGGAGTATTTTTACTTTATAGCTTGATTTTAGGTGTGGTAGGAAAAGGGAGCAGCCAAAAAAGGAAACCCACACAGACATGTCGAGACCATGCCAACGCCAGACGAGAGCAAGGCTGAGACTCTAACCAAGAGCCTTTCTGCTAACCACTAAGCCACAAGCTGACAAGTTATAATAATTATTCTTGGCGTCTTTAGATTTCAATGCCAAACAGACGATCAGGATAATGCAAAGAGATTTAAATACCATAATTAGAGCCAGTAGTGGTGGTTTAGACACCTGGTTAGGATACCTCCTGGGTACCTCCCTCTGGAGATGTTCTGGGCACATTCAACTGGAAGTTAACCCTCCGGGGCTGACCCAGAACACGATTGAAGGATTACATGTTTCTGCTGGCCTAGGAATGCCTTGGTTTCCTCCAGGAGGAGTTAGCGAGCCCTGCTGGGTAGAAGAATACAATGGATATGGATGGTGAAGGGTTAAAGTTAGGGTTAGGATTAATAGTAAATAGTATGTAGATCTAAATATTTGGTTTTGGGGTGTTGCTGCTGATATTCTATTAGTCACTTTGCTGTAGAGAAGCTAACATGGACATTGTAGAAATACCTGGAGCTGGTAATGTCTACGTCTCTAAGGAACGTTGGGTTCACAATTGAAACCATCTACTGTTTGGAACCATCAATTCAATGAAATCTATGCCAATCAACATTATTTAACCATGCTAATAGTAGTTGTACTGAAGGCAATGTCTGTTTATTGTACCACCACATTGGTTTCTTCAACAACTATCAGATGGATTGCCATGAAGTTTAACTTTGACATTCATTGTGCCCAGACAGTTAATCATAATAACTGTGGTGACCCATGTTTCAATTCAGTCTTCCTACCATCCTTTTTGGTATTTCACATGTTTTGCCTTATTTTGGCTCTGTAAGTGAAGAAGAATCCAGTTTGAGATGTGCTGATCACTTATTGATTTCATGTTTTCAGCTATTGCTTCTGTTGGTTTTTTTTTTTTTTTTGCAGTCTTCTGTCCAAAGCCTGACTGACATTTTCTCTAACTCATTCCAATCTGCACATATTCACCCTGAGGCCTCTGGATGTGAACGCAACTTAAGCTTGCAGAGCATTATTTGTTAACAGATTCAACTTGACATTCAATATTATACTTTAATTTTTTTCCACATTGTTATCAAAATAGTATTAGAATTGTGGTTATTGCACTGCAAGGATTTAGTTTTTATGGTTCTCATCTGACTGAAACAGAATTCAGACCATCATGTAACACCAAGACTAATACAATTGAAATTGTGTTTGAAAGGTTGGCAGTCGTTTAAAATGGATAGAGGCCGCTTTCTTTGCACATTTTGACTGCCAACCTTTCATCTTATCTATGGCTATCACTTTACATTGCATTGTAATGATGTCTTGATAGCCGCTGGGCATACTTGCAACCTAGTGACTATGGTGATTATGATCCAAGGAATTGATGCTGTTCAAGTGCCTTAATAAGATGATTATTACCTCGTTAGGTGTAGGTGAGTTGGATGGATGGTTAGATAGACAGATGGCAATTAGCGGACTTTGCTGATGGAGACTACTGTTTCCTTTCAGATTCCAACCGCAAGTGTTTTGTTTACAACTGTGATTTAAAAAAAAAAAAAAAGACTCTTTAACGTTGTGGTGTTTACTGCTACAGTGATGACAAAGATTGCGTAACTCGAACGAAGTATAAACCAAGTTTCAAGTGCTTATTTTAACCAAAAACCATGATCTTTCCCAGACTTAATCAAATGGTTTTTGTTCATTGCGGGTGTCACTGCAAAATAGACTTGTCGTGTTGTTTTTGGTATGAAGGGCAAGTTAGGAGAGCGGTGCGACAAAAACATGGTTTAAAGAAAAATATTCACATATCCAGGTAGATATTTTTACATTCTTCATAACCTCAGTCTCAATAACCTGCAGCAAAAACACAGCAGAAGGACATAGTACTGAGTACATTGTTTTGTCTTCATAGGGGAGTGTGTTTGTATGCGTATAAGAAAGAGTGAGTGTCCACTAGCACTTTATCCTCTCTACAGACAAGGCTGACAGGACAGATAGCCATTTACCTACAGAGCGCTCGGTCAGCACATTCAGCCTCTCTTATTTCAAGAGGCGGCAGTCGGCCAGCGAAGCCAATGAAAGGAGGACGGAAAGAATTGAAAGGTGTTTTTGTTTTGGGTGTGCTACTGCCTCCTCGAAGCCGTACCACTTCTACTATGTCCAGCTGACTTACAGTACAGTTAGCTTTTGTTCTTTGCCGTCCTGTCTGCTGCCACTCTGTTAAACAAGGCTAATAGAGATGAGAACTAAGCAAGATCATTGACTGACCTAGCATTCAAATGTGTGCTCCATTACTGATCTCTGCTCTTGCTCGCCGGGCATGTTTTCCCTCATGTGTTATAAATGTGATAAATATTACATGTGTATTCTTGGGGCTTTGAATACACATTTTTTTCTTTCTTTTCATTCTTTCTTTGGTCAATACTGTTTCCTCCTTTGGTCTCTTAACCCCCTTTTTTTAATCTTTCAAAAAAGAAAACACACCAATTCAAACAAACACAGACACACACATAATATTGTTATGATAATCTAAGCCAAAAATTCTTTTTTTGTTTGTGTTCTTGTAAAAACATTGTTCATATTGCTCTTCTTTTGCTTTTTTCAGTTTGTTAGAGTGCAGTTTTCTCTCTTGCCTTTGTGTCATACGTTAGTCACTTGTATTGCATCATAAACAAGAAACACAAACAAACTAAATATTAATAAGATTACATTCACATTAACGCTAATGCAGGAAGGAAGAATATCAGATTTAATGTGAGCATCACATTTTCAGCTCAGTTTTCTGGAAAACATCCACTGAGGATAGAGCTTGAGGGATGGTGTGGTTTTTTTTTGTTTTTTTTTTTGATGATGTCAGAAAATGTGGTTTGCAGCTCTGAGTGGTTACATGCTGATCCAAGTGCCTGCAAATTACTCTTGTCGACACCTGTAGCTCAAACCTGCTTTCCTACACAATGAGTGAAGTGGAAATTGTTGGTTTGGCTTTGAAAGAAGGAAGTTGTGATTCTTCCCTTTATGTGACTTTGGTTTGATTTATTCTTAATCTGTATAATAAAAAAAAAAAAAAAGTGCCGGACTTGTAGCGTACGGATATGTCCTCTAGGTCGGAACATAGACATCTGTCTGTTGAAGCGTTCCTGGCAGTGAGCCACGAGTCTCTCCTGAAGGACATGGCAGCGAGTCAAAGGCTATTGTTGTAGTCTTTCTGTGTCTTGTATACTCTCATGTCATGCCCAAAGAAAGAACATTCAAAGCTTGGTACCACTTTCTCTTTCTAAATGGTCAATGACTTACTTTATCAGAGGTTAATAAACAATTTACTGATGCTTTATATGTCAGTTATAAGCCATTATCTTCTAATTTTCTCTCTTTGGTTCATTAGATTGATCCCTCCTATAGACCTTTTGACCTCCCTTCCCTCTGGAACGGGGCTGCGGGGCATTTTGGATGACAGCCCACTTATTAACTATGTATTAATTTTTACAACTACAGACTTGATGAGCTGCTGTAAAAAACCATTTGTCCAAGACTTAACATCAATAATTTCTGACAAATTACCCACTAATGTTTTCTGATGTCTTACTAGAAAGATAGAAAGCCTTAACCTTAATGATTTTGTTAATATTTGTTTTTCAGAACCCGCTAAAGTAAAAGTTATTCTTGTTAATGACTTACAATTGACCTATAACGCATGAGATTTATTATCCATTAATAGAAACCATTAGTTATGATTTATAAACCTCTTTTAAGGGGTCACTTATAAATATGAAGTCCTTTCCATGTTAACTGAAGACCAAATAAAATGCGCGCAGATGTTTTGGTGTTGTTTCTCTATGCATGCCTTTTTCAGACATGCTTGTCAGTTCACACATCTGATATGGATTGCACAGGATAAAAAAGCCACTAGAATAATGAGAGGACGCTGAAATTTTAATAGAGTTTTCACCTGAAGGCAAACTTAAAATTTTGATCTAAGCTAAATAATGAAAAAAAAAAAAGAGTGTGAAAAGATCCCCTTTCCTCTAGCATCAACTGCATTTTTCCTTCTAGCCTCTTCTTTAGAGGCGTCACAGGGTAGCTGCTCATGTCTTAAGGAGGACACATAAGTTGCCTTTAACTAGAGGAATGTATTATTCAAGAGAGTGCACATGGGAATAAGGAGGGGAATCTTAACCAGCAAAGAAGCTGTTGATATGAATATCCTCTGATAGCTCCTAATAAACAAAGGGAAACATCAGTATGAATGTAGAACATCACTGCACACATATGGGATTTAAAAATCGTCACGTCACATAAGTACTGTAACTGCTTGTGTTGCAGAGTATTCTCATTGATAATTTAGAGGTTTTTGGCGATGAAGAGGAATTATGGGAAGCATGCTTGCAGCACTCAGGCCCTCCTCTTCTCCTCAATTAGGATATTCATCCACTCAGGTTCCAGGTCACCTCTTGTTTAGCACAGACTGATAGATTCTCTAACCGGTAGGTTTTTACTAAAGGTTCCAATTATACTCCCGGCACAGGACAAGCATATTAAAGAGGAGATTATGTGTAAAGCTTTCTGCTATCGATCAGTGAGGGTCTCTGAGGTGACAAACAGTGCAGAGGAAGAACAGGGCGAGCCACACACACACTGATGTCAGGCTCAGATTTAAGCCAAAGGCACAGTTTGTGGTGAATTAGAGTTAGTGCACCCATCTAACACCCGCCTTCAAATCAGCCTAATTGAGCAGAGTGTGATTTTTGGCTTCAGTAGACACCAGCCAGACCTGGTGTTTTTTCTTTAAAAGACTTTTTATACAGAGCTGCAGCAGAGCTGTGTGTGTTTGTGCCTGTGTGTATGTTTGTGTATAAGCACACTTAAGACAGCACTGCTTAGATACACAGAGGATGCCTTGCAGTTTATATTTCTTGGTACATAAAGGAACAAGTATTTATCAGATTTTTCACATGATGCATCTACAAGAGCTCAAAACAAGAATTTATCTGTCTCTTCACATAAACTTTAAACTGCATATCAAAACAGTTTAGACTAACTTTGGAACATTTCATATACAGTGGAAATATAGTGATCATGATTATAGTGATAAAGTATGGATCAAAAAGTGTAGGATAGAATCATTCCTCTACGAGTGCTGTTTAAATTGTTTACTTATATCTTTCAAATACTGTAGTTTGCTTACAGTATTATATTGGGCCTTTTCATACATGAAAACACACAGCCTATGGAAAAAGCTTTTCCAGCTTTAGTGTGAAGTATAGTGTGTTAGCCAACTGCAGAAGTGAAAGTGTACTTTCACAAAAATCACACTCTGCTCAATTAGGCTGATTAGGAGGTGGGTGTTAGATGGGTGCTCTAAACTTACACTTTCATTTCTGTAAGCTAATGTTAGCTAAGCTTTAAAATTAAACTCTGGCTTTCTGTATGGCAGTGTTTTATTTACACCTGGCTAAACATCTTTTCTCAACACAGAAACGCTAGCATGTGTCATATGTTATATACATTGTATATATTCAAAATGTCTGTTCAAAGTGAGCAAACTGGTGTTAGCTTTTACCGTAAGCTATCAGCTAGTGTGTGGATGTCAGTGTTGCCAGCTTGACGACTTTCCAGCTCCTCTTAGCGACTTTTTATCTGGTGTCATTCTGGAGTTACTGAAGAGTTTTCTGATATTTTGGAGACTGACATGAAAGCTGTCATTACAGTTACTGTCCTTAATAAGCAGTGGGTGCTGCCGTGAGTCCCTCCCTCATCCTAAAGCACTCACAGGCAGTCAGGTTCACAGCAGCTTTG
Source organism: Rastrelliger brachysoma (assembly GCA_024605115.1). Taxonomy (NCBI): domain Eukaryota; kingdom Metazoa; phylum Chordata; class Actinopteri; order Scombriformes; family Scombridae; genus Rastrelliger; species Rastrelliger brachysoma. The sequence continues at coordinate 1,764 of JANJYP010106971.1, read as the reverse complement.
TGCAGCAGTCCAAGGTGCAGTCAGAGCAGAGGTTATGACGACATTATTCCTCTCTCCTACAGTGTCCATTAATTATGCAAATAAGATGATCACATAATTTAGCGACTTTTAGGACAGCCAATAGCGACTGTCGTTACTGAGGAGTTGGCAACACTGGTGGATGTTACTGACAGACAGCTGGTGGAAAATGAACAGCACTGAATCCTCTAGTTCAACTTGTTAGTTTGTTGTGTGTTTATTTTATATCCTAGTCAATGTGAGCTACCTTAGTCAATTTTTCTGCATAAAACTAGCTAAAAGTTGACTTCAGCTAATTTGAAAACAAGCTTCCACCTCCACAGTGAAGACCTGTCACTTCATCGTATTCATTTCATGCAGAAAGAGGATATGTTTGTGATTTTAATTGGTGCAACATGTTGTTTAATATTATGTAGAGCTCCGATATAACAAACCTTTTTTAAACCGAAAAAAATTCCATTTAAGTCACAATTTTGCTCAGTAAAATCACAACAAATATATTTCTCTTCCAATTGTTCAGGCCTGTATCGCTGTATGCTCCAGTTTTATGGATTTGCATTTGTTAATATGTTTGCACCTATTTTATATTCCGTGTGTTTACCTGCACAGTATGACACCTTTTATACTGTATGTTGTGTTTTCTTTCACTTTATCATTGACTTTCATGCTGGATTTGTCACTCATTACAAATCNCACACACACACACACACACACACACACACACACACACACACACACACACACACACGTGGACTGATGCGTAAGTTTCCTATGCCGCAGTAGCTCTTGGCATGCCCTTAGTGGGAAGATAGCAGCGATGGGATGAACATTTGGGCCTTCATATAAACACAATACAGTGGCTGATGTGTGTGTGTGCCTGTATGTAATTTGCATCAACAAGGTCATGTCAGTCCAAGTGTGTGTGTACGCCTATACTAATGTGTGTTTGTTTCCCCAAGTGAGCAAAGTGAGTATTAATTTTTTTTTTTTAGCTTGATAAATTGGCGGAGGAGCTGTGCATATATTTCACTCTGTATGTGTGTGTGTGTTTGTGTGTGTGAAAACTGCTTCTTCGTGGAAGCAGCAAGGAGTCTGCTGGATGTCCCAGTGTGAACTCCAGTGTCAAACTCTGGAGTAATTTCAACATTGCGTAACCGCGTCAGCCCGTCTATTGTTTCCTCCCTCTGGGTTTACACTTGGAATGTCGTCCATCACATCCCGCGGGATCGTAAAGGGTGACACAACAGAGCACGCCACTCCGTACGTAAAATAACACGTGGCAACGGGGGAGTGAAATACTGTCTGAATAGGACAAGATTATTTTGGAAGAAGCTTGCTGGCATTCAGGCAGAAGTACGTGCTGTGCCTGTCTCAGTGGTGAATGCTGGAAAGAGCCTTAAGGCGGCTCGCAAATCCTTCATAAAGGGATTGGGATCTGAGGTTTTTTTTTTTTTTTTAGAGAAAGGGGGATTCTTGCCCATTCTGTGTTCATATGTCAGGCGTTTGTTGAATCACTTCTCTTAGTAAATGTCCTCGTAGCTCACCCAAGGATGCCTTTTTCATTCAGGATTGTTGCTGCAATTGCATTTTTTCTTTTATTCAGTGTGTAGAGTCAAGGATGAAGCAGGGTTAAAGCAGAGTAAAATAAAAATCAATCATCAGCTAAAGTGTTAATGCTATAAGTCAATTTGGATGTAATGTTGCTGTTCTTTTGTTAGGGTCATGAACTTTTTTTCCTTTTTTTTT